>CABHPQ010133202.1:1423-33224 GCA_902168405.1 Peromyscus aztecus | reverse complement strand
CCACAGGAAGGATTTTGGGTCGCGATTGGCGGGAACCGTAACTTTCTAGACTGAAAGCCAACTTACTGGGACAAAATTGGCATTTATGGATTTTTTTTTGTTTTGGTTTTTTGTTGTTTTGTTTGGGATTTTTGTTGTTGTTTTGTTTGTTTGTTTGTTTTCGAGACAGGGTTTCTCTGTGTAGCTTTTGGAGTCTGTCCTGGCCTCAAACTCTGCCTCCCGAGTGCTGGGATTAAAGGCGTGCGCCACCAATGCCGGACGGCGTTTATGTTTTGCTAATGAATCTCCGGGACACCTAGAGGTTCAGAGACTCAGCCAAAGTCACACAGCTTGTAGGAGGGAGCATAGAGATGTGTCTGCTTGGTACCCAAAGCAGCAGGAGGAAATAATCTACTGCCCTAATATGAAAAAAGCAAAGAAAAGGAAGAGGGAGGACCCAGAGAAAGCTCGGAGGACTTCAAGAGAAGGTGGCTTCTGGACTTGAAGGATCACTGATAATTCTTCCTGGAGTAATGGACGTTAAGGAGATTTAGAGAAGAAAGAAAGGTCCAACACATCAGAGGGTTACTGGCACCTGGCAGTGTCTGTGGTAAATGAGAGGACCTGAGATCTGAAAAAGACCTCACAATAATTCCAAGTGGCCAGAGGTGTGCACACAAGGAGGAACTACAAGCTGCTTAAAGAGGTTCTCCTAGAAAACACGCTTGACGCCCTTGCAAGATCATGCATCTTAGACAAGGAGCAAATTCTTCAAGCATCAGGCAGTGAGAACAGCTTCTGGGTACAGAGCTGTACTCCCCCTCAGATGGGAGAGGAAAAACCAGGATAAAGAATAATTGAATACAAGTAAATGTATAATTGAATACAAATAAATGTCTATATTCATTTTTTGTAAGTGAACAAAGATAGTTGCACTTGTCTCCTTAATGTGTGGATGTTAGAGTTTATCTCAGGTAAACACCTAGAAGAATTGCAGGTTCAAGTGCACGCATACCTCCGACCTCACTTGGGTCTTGCCCGATTGCTCTTCAAAATCACTAGAAGGCTCCTGATTGACATCAAAGGTGGTTAGACTTCCGTTAGGAGTTAGATGGGCACTGCCTCTCTTCCTCAGCTCAGGAGCAGAGCACTTGCCCTGCGTGCACTAGTCCCTGGGTTTGATCCTACAGCTCTGCAATAAGTTCAGCATTGAAATGGACTGCCTTTGGAATGGCCTCCTTGTAAGAGTCATGTGCTTCTCAAACGTTACAGTCTCTGTCACAACTATTCAGTTCTCCATTCTACCTCAGACACTGCCATGAGCAACATATAAACAAGTGGGTGGGTATTCCAATAAAGCTTTATTTATAAAATCAAGACCTTGCCCAATTTGGCCTAAGGGCTCTAGGCTATGGGCCCCCTGCTCTATATTGTCCCCAACATTTGTTATCAGTTTGGCCAATCCGATGGATCAAACAGAACTTCATTGTTCTTTGAATTTCTCTTTCTAATCATAAGTGGGGTTAATCATCTATTCATATTTTTACCATCTAGTCATTGTTCTTTGGTGAAATGTACGCTCTTTTTTTTTTTTTTCTTTTTAGCAATTTGTTCTTTGGAATTTTGAGTTCTTTTTGTGTGCTTGATAAATAACCGTGTGGCTCTCCATTCTGGTTTGTCTGCTGTCTCCCAACATCACATTAGGTTTTCATTGTTGCTGTAATAAACAGTCACAAATTCAGTAACTGAGGGGCTGGGAAAATGGACTCAGTGAGTAAGTGCTTGCTGCAGTGGTATAGGACTGGAATTCGGATGGCCGTAGAGACAGGAGATCCCCAGAGCAAGATAGCTCGTTAGACTAGCAAACCAGCAAACTCTGGGGTCACGTAGGAGACTGTGTGACTCACCATAAAAGGCAAAGAGAAGGAAGACATCCGATATTAACCACTGGCATGCACACACATACACACACACACACACACACACACATACACATGCACACACCCTCACACAAAAGTGCCCACACACATGTGAATGTGAATACACACACAGTTTCAGCAACTGGTTACAAGGAAGGTTAATATCTCTTGATTTAGAAGTTAGAAATAAGTTCCGTGTCACTGAACTAAAATCAAGGTGTTGGCATGATTCATTCCCTCAGAAGCTCAGGGAAGAGTCTGGTTCCTGCTCCTTTGGCTGTTGGCAGAGCTTGGTTCCTTAGGATTTGGGACCCATTTTCTTGCCAGCTGAAAGCTGAAGGTAGTTACCAGCTCAGGGATCCCTACCACAATCTTCCAAGTTAGCCACAAAGGGAGAGACAATCAAGTCTCTTTGATGTGACATCTTTGACTCAGCTGGGGACAGTTTTCTGATTTCAGGGCCTCTTGCAATTATCAGATGACCCATGAGAATCTGCCTCCAGGGCCTAGCACCTCAAATACACATGTGAAGGCTCTATGGGCATGTTCTCACAGGCTCTGGGAATTAAAAGGTGCATAGTTTCCAGGGGCTCTTCTTCTGTAATTGCCCTCATGATAATGATTTGGGTTGTGTCCTTTTCATAGAGGGTTGCTATGTTCTATTAACAGGCTCCTTGTCCACGGGACTCATCCCAAGCTTCCTACCATCCGGTCTGTAAGGGCCGACCATTGATAAGGAGCCTCTACCTGCACCAGATTCACACACTGAAGTCTTTGTTACCTCAGGATACAACCTTCTTTAGAACTTGATTCTTTGCAGATGTCATTAGTTAGAATGAGGTCATAAGGTCATTCTGAATTAAGGTGTCCACTATCTGCATTGTAACTGGTATCTTTATAAAAACAAGAGGCTTGGGGACGGGAATAATAATAGCTCAGTTAATACAGTGTTTGCTTTGCAAGCATGAGGACTGAGCTCAGTCCCTAGCAACATTGTAAAAAAGTTACTGCCATGTCAGGGTGGTACATGCTTGTAACCCCAGCAGTGGGGAGGCAGAGAGAAGATTCCTGGGATTTAAATCAGTGAGCTGCAGGTTCAATGAGAGACCCTTTTAGGGGATATTTGATCACACTGTGAATCCCAAGTTTGCATTTGTGTTGATTAAATAAAATTAACCTTGGGTTAGGAGGCTGAGTGAGCAACTAGTTGACAGAAAGTAATCATAGAGCATCAGAGGGCATCCAGGAGAGATAGAGAGATGCACAGGAAGTAGTAGGGAGGGATTTGGAGTGGTGGCTTTTTCTGGTTTGGCAGAGCAGAAGCAGGGATCTTTCTGAGATGCCAGCAAGGAGAGGAGGTCAGCTATTTGCTACTCAGCCTCTCTGAGCTTGTAGATTTTCACCCCAGCCTTTGAATCTCGAGTCTTAGTTATAATTAGAACGATAGAGATTTAGTTAAAGCTGCCTTTAACGGCAGTGACAGGATGGTGGCTGCAGCCCGAGCGCCCTGGCCACTGCTAGAGAAGCAGGCTGGTGACTGAGTTGCAATTGTTGGCTGAAATAGCAGTAGATTGAGGCTCAGCCACTTGTGCCAAAGTTAAAACAAGACCCTATCTTGAAAAACAAGGTGGGGCTGGATAAATGGCTCAGAGATTAAGAACACTGATTGGTCTTCCAAAGGACCCAGGTTCAATTCCCAACCCACATGGTAACTCACAACCATGTGTAACAGCAGTTCTAAGGAATCCAACACCCCCTCTGGCCTCTGTGGGCATTACAAACATGGTACAGGAAAAACATCCAGAAACAAAGTTTAACTTTTTTTTTTTAAGGTGGATGGCTCCTGAGGAATGATATTTAAAGCTGACATCTGATCTCCACACATGTATGCTCACACATGCACACCCCTGTACACACACAAACACACACTGAATGAATGAGTAAATAAACAGGGACTGAGTAGATGGCTTAACAAGTAAGAGCACTTGTTACCTAAGCATGAGAACTAGAGTTCAAATCCCCAGTACACATAAAAAGCTAAGCATGGCTGCACATGCCTTTTGTCTCAGGCTCCCAGCTCACATGGCTATGTGTGTGTATATGCAAGGCTCCCACAGTCTCAGCATCTGTCACAGCCTTCCTATTAAGTCACCTGACCACCATGTCATCCTTTCTGCTCCTCCAGAGCTCTCCTGTGCATTCACCCCTTCCCCAACTTGACTTCGTCCCCAACGACCAGACCACTTAACCGCAAAGCCAGCAGACACTCTTAATGCAGCCAAGTTCACAACACCCACATAATTCGCCAGAGAGACCCATACAAAGCAAGAGGCAAGCAGAGGCAGGGAGAGAGCCCTAAGCATGAGTCCTGGGGCCCCAAAGGCTGGGAGAGGCCTTCCCCTACAGATTCTGGGGGACCTTGGCATTAGGCCATGGCTTCTTAGATAAGAAAGGAAAAAGCTTGTCAGTCTGGGCTCCTTTACTGAGCAGCACTGGAACACGGGTACAAGATGATTTCAAGATAAAAATGTCTTCCCAGGAGAAGGGCAAGTGTCATCTGCAGGGGAACCCAGTGAATGCTCCACTCTCCAGGTGGAAGTGGGAGAGGACAGCCAGGGAGTAGGACACGCGTGGTCCGGTGAGGAAGACCTGACCCAGAACCAGAAAGGTAGGGTGGGTTTCAGTGAGGACTTTTCAGCTACCCCTGGCTCTTCCTCCATTCCTCCTTTGTGCTGCCCGGAGAGCAGATGTAATGTTTGGGGTTCTCACAGCCTCTGTGGAATCTTCTTTGACTCCACTGTCATTTCTACCCCCTCATCCAGAAGCAGTGGGGAAATCATGGTTATTCCATCTTCAGAGGCCATTACCTCTTCTGTGATGCCATCTCTTGATCTGGACTATCATTGCTGTCACACACTTTTGATCTTAAAGGACCCCGCAAAGGTCCAGCTGTGTACTGAAGGTCATGCATGGGGCTATCAGAAGGCAGGAACCTTTAGGAGGTGGAGCCTAATGTGAGGAAGTTAGGTTGTTGTGGGTGTGCCATTAAAAGGAAAGAACCCCTTCTTTTCCTCCCCACTTCTCTCTTTGCATCCTAACCACCATGAGGTTGAATAGGTCTCCTCAACCAGGCACTCCCACCATGATTGACTTTACCCCATAATGCCAAGGCAACAAAGTCAAGTGACCATGGGCTGAACCTCTGATATCAGGAGCCAAAAATAAGCCTTTTGGGTTGATAATCTAGGATACACTGCACAGTAATGGGACACTGACCAGCATAGTTCCCTCTCTCTAGGACTGCTTCTCTACAATACTGTCCTCACTTCGCTGGGCCTCCTCTACTCACCACACAGTAGCCAGCATTAGTCTCCATCCTTATCCCCTAGCCAGGCCCCTGCGGGTGTCCTGCACAGTCCATAGTCTGCCCCAAGATGTCCCCAGCATCCTCTCCTGCCTTAACCCACCTCCTCCTCACTTGTGCTGGTGTGCCCTTCTTCGGCCTTCTACAGATGAGAAACTGAAGCTTGGGAAGGTGCTCTAAACCACACAGGTCACGATTCTAAAGTTCCCATCCCTGTAGGCCACCTGCGTCTAACCTTGCTGTAAACTGAGCAGATTTCCAGTGATTTGGCTGCTGCCGTGTGCAGGTTTTCGCTGACTGTGCCCTGTGCTTTAGAAAGGAGAGGACAGGAGGAACATATCTTTAAACATTCAGACTTCATCCGGCTGGCCTGGGGCAAAGCCTGGGGCCTTGGGGCCCAACTATGTAGGCCTCCAAATGAAGTGGGGCCTGGGCCCTAAACAGCCTCCCCTGGAGTGGTCTTAAGGTTCAAGCCCTTGCCACTCCCAGAGGTTGGGAGGTTGCTGTGTGCCAGCAGATGCATGTCTTTGTCTTTCCAAGTGGGGCCTGAGAGCTTGGGTGGCCTACCCCCACTCCTACCCAGAAAGCCACACAGGGAAAGCCTGACAGTGTGACCCTGCTCAGACAAAGGCTGCAGATTATAATCTTGGCCACCAGGAGGAAATGTCCCCTGAACCTTCCATTATCATACTGTAATTAGTGGGGGCCATTGAGAATTCGACAAGATGGAAAACCTGCTTTAATCTACATTTTTTTCCTCCTTTTCTTAAAATTCCAGATGAGAGAAAGGAGTAGGCTTGGTCTCAGTGTAGGAAGCCTGCTGTCTGCTCACTGGACATAGAGCTACAACATGGTACATACACACAGCTGCCTGAGATTCTCCCAGACAGTCCTGATGAGGAGGGGTGCCATCTCAGCCCCCACTCCCCAGCAAATTCACATGCCATGTGTCTTGAGACAGAGCCTCAGAGGCACAGGGACAGAAAGGACAGCATATGAGCATATTCTCCTCCTGATACCCTCAGCAAGGAACAACCCTGGCCCAGAAATACCGTCCTCCCCACGCTGGGGCAGCAAGCTGGGGGCAGCCGGGTCCCCTTAGCCCAGCCTCAGCCTAGGAGCTTGAGGTGTTGCCGGGGCTGAGATCCAGCATGCACTCAGCTCCCCATGTTCCTGACCGGGGACCCTGTGGCCAAGGAGCGCCAGGGAGGAAACATCACAAAACTCAGAACTGAGACTTCCTACTCCTCAAACTGCACCACAGATGGTAGGGTGGGGTAAAGGGCAGAGGGATCAAAAAGCAGTAGTGTGGGGTTGGGGATTTAGCTCAGTGGTAGAGCGCTTGCCTAGTAAGCACAAGGCCCTGGGTTTGGTCCTCAGCCCTGAAATTTAAAAAAATAAAATATAAAAAAAAAGCAGTAGTGGTCCCCCCACACACACATCCCCAGGAGTGCCAGGGAGAGGTGTCCCCCAAGGGCTCTGGCCATGGATAGAAACAGTGACGCTGCATTTTAGAAGGGACAGGGTGCCAATGCCTTGCTCAGGGCTTCCTGAGATGTGGGTGGGAAAGGCCTGGGGTCCCTACTCACTTCCTTTCTTTCCCCCCATGGTGCTTTGGGATACAACCCAAGGGTCTTGCATGTGCCAGGTACCTTCTTTACACTGAACTATATTCCAGACCTTGAAAGAGTCATTCTGCTGAGTTCTGGCTTGTACCATCAACAGACCAAAAACAAAGGTCTCTCCTGTCTCCCACAAAACTGTGCCCCAGTCAGGACTCATCTAGAAAACATGAGTCCTATAGCTCCAGGGAAGGGATGACCTTATGGTACAGGGTGGCTAGACCTAAGAGAGTCCCGCCTTATGAGGGAATTCCTGAATACTTGCTGGATCCCGACTGTAGACGCTTCTGGTGTCAAACCCCCAGGCCTCCTCCAGGTGCCCCTTCACTGTTAGGTTGAGAGGCGGGGCCATGTTGGGGGTCCAAGGATCAAGTAGACACAGCTGAGAGTCCTGGGGCACAGTTGGGCTGCATCCAGATCCCCATGCATCAGCAACTGCAACCCTGAGCTCCCTGCACCTCCCTGAGCTCTCAAAGGTGGCTGCACACTGGCCCCAGGGAGGTATGCAGGAATGTAGCAGGCCCAGGCCCAGCTCCTCAGCCTCCCCAGCTGGCGGGAAAGCCTGTAACAGGCAAGGAGAGACCGGAACAACAGGGCTCCAATAGGCTTAGACTGGGGACAGGGCTGGAGTGGACAGGGGGAGGTGGCCTGCATGAAGGCAGAGCCTGGGCAAGAAGAGAAAGCTTAGGGCAGGGTGTGATCAGGGGGCAGGGGGCCTAGGAGAGGCCAAGTCTAAGTTAGGAGAGTATTTATACCAAGCCTGGCCTGACTCTTGTCCCATCTGTATTCTGTCTGGTATATCACCTAGTGACTTAGTCAGGAGCCATGGGAAGTCTGCCAGCCAGCAAAGGCCTGGGTCACATATGTGTCCTAGCTGCAGGGAAGTGAGCCCAGTATCTCAGCTTGCTCTTTGGCCACTAGAGACCCCACAGCTACAAGGGTCCTCTCACAGCCAAGATTTTTTTTTTTTTTTAGTTTTTCGAGACAGGTTTTCTCTGTGTAGCTTTGCATCTTTCCTGGAACTCACTTGGTAGCCCAGGCTAGCCTCGAACTCACAGAGATCTGCCTGGCTCTGCCTCTCGAGTGCTGGGATTAAAGGCGTGCGCCACCACTGCCCGGCACAGCCAAGAATTATAGTGGTCCCCATCAGTCTCCAAGGCAGAACCCATTGCCCCACAGTGGGGTCTCTTCAGCCTCAAAGGGAGCCCTGCAGGGCAGGGAACTAACCTTCCTTTTGGATATGCCCACATACCCCTGTGTTAAAATACATTTGATGGCCTGGTAGAGAACAGGGGTTGATGGGTCATGGACCCCTGAGCATAGAGGACAGCTCCTTGAAGGAGAACCTCAGGCCCTAGGGAGATGTGCTAAGTGTGGTACCTCCCCTGCCTGGGAATGATAGTGTCAATTTGGGTATTGTGTTCAAACCTATAATCCTAGCAGCCTTAGGGAGGTGGAGGTGGAGGGATCAAAAGTTCAAGGCCAGTCTTGGCTACAAGAGACCCTGTTTTGATTTTTGTCCTTCTTGGCTTTTTGTTTGTTTGTTTTGTTTTTTCTTAAACAGTATGATCCCAGTATATGACACACCACAGAGAGCTGCTAAAGGAGAAATGAGATCTTCATCCCACATTCCAGAATTCTTGAGAAAAATTAGGGCGCCTGCCGGCAGAAGAGGGCTCAGCAGGGGTCTGCACAGGGCAAGCTCTTTCCCTCCTGTTAGCTACTTAATAGCTTTTTTAAAAAAAGTATTTATTTTTATTTTATGAACATTGGTTGGTGTTTTGCCTGTATGTATGTCTGTGTGAGGGTGTCAGATCCTCACACAGGATGTAAACTGCCATGTGGGTGCTAGAAATTGAACCCTGGACCTCTGGAAGAGCAGCCAATGCCCTTAACCTCTGAGCCGTCTCTCCAGACCCAAGCTTTCTAAATATGTTCTGTGCTACTCCATAAGAAATCAGAGCTGGGTAGTGGTGGTACACACCTTTAATCCCAGCACTCAGGAGGCAGAGGCAGGCGGATGTCTGACTTTGAGGCCAGCCTGATCTACAGAGCAAATTCCAGACAACCAGGGCTGAAAAACAAAAAAAAAAAGAAGGAAAAAAATAAATCAGAGCCTCCAATCAAAGATGGCCTTTTTCTCAGGAGTAACCTGGAGCTACCTCCTTCAGAAAAGAGGGGGGCAAGGATCCATCCACCACTCTTGACGGGCAGGGGCCAGGTCTGCACAACAGAAACCTCTGAGTTCAAGAAACGAAAACTTCCCTTGTATCATTTCTTTCTTCGGTACCCTCACAGGCTAAGAGGGCAATTCTAGATCCTGTCCCTGTCTCTGCAGGTGACTGTGGCATAAAGCCAGGGCTACCAAGAAGAAAACACCCCCTGAACAAATACATACTGCAAAGCAGGATGTGTTGTGTCTGTAATCCCTGCAGTCGGGAGCAGAGACGGGGGACCCATAAACGTTCAATGCTAGCCTGGGCTACCAAGCAAAACCCTGACTAAAAAAAAAAAAAAAAAAAAATAGGGGGCTGGAGAGATGGCTCAGTGGTTAAGAGCACTGGCTGCTCTTCCAGAGGACCAGGGTTCAATTCCCAGCACTCACATGGCAGCTTGCAACTGTCTGTAATTTCAGTTCTAGGGGATCTGACGCCCTGACACAGACATACATGCAGGTAAAGCCCCAGTGTACTAAAAATAAAAGTAAATTTTTTAAAAAACATTTTTAAAGAAAAGAAAAAGAAAACATGCCATGAGCGCCACCATAGATGCTTTATCATGTCCCATGTCAGAGGTGACCTCTGCACCTAGCAGTCAGTTCTTGTCCCTGGAAGGAGCCAGGGCAGGAATTCCCTCGAGAGAAGAGCCCTCAGACTTTGACAGGGTGGGGTAGGAGTGAGGGTTTGTGAACAAAGCCCAGGTGAGGACATAAATCAGCTGCCCATCACATTTCCTGCCCTGAAAGCTCCTGTAAAACACGAGAGAAAATTGACCTGTCAGGGGGATAGATGGGTAGCGCCAGCACTACCTCCAGGGTGGCTTCCAGTCCCCCTGAGGTCCCACCTGCACTGGATGCCCCCACACTGAGCAGACTTTAACTGCCCAGCAACACTCGGAGAAGTGGCCTGGCCCAGGCAGCCTGGGAGGCTTGGCTCCCTACCCTCACCCCTCCACCCACCCCTGGAAGACAGGCCCAGCTGCTGAGCCTGAAAGCTGTAAACCGGATGGAGACCAGGCATGGTGTCAGGAGACAGCTAGAGTGCCTTTTAAAAAATGTAATCTCTTTTTATTTCCCCCTCTCTGCCCTCCCTCCCTCCAGACCATAACCTCCAGTCACTCCTCCCCTCTTCCTGTGCTGCTGGAGGTGACCTTGGTGCCAGGACCTTAGTGTGCAGCCGCTAGAGCCAGCAAGGACACCCTTCTCACCTTGAATATCTGTGTTGGGAGCCTGCTCACGGGGTGGGAAGAGAAGGTGGCAGGCTGTGGTGTGGCCAGAAACTGCCCCCTCCAAAGTGACCCACCACCGGCAGCTGCCCAGTTCGAGGGTCTGGAAACCTAGGATGGAGCCCTTGAGGCTTGAGGCGAAGGGCAGGGGCCTCCTGCAACCCACTCCTCTGGACAATGGAGGCCGACACCTCTGGACTCCAGGAGCTCGGCAGAGCTGGGTCTGACCTCTTGCAAACTGCTTTCAATGCAATCCAGCTGTTTGCTGCCAGCCCATCTCATATTAGAGAAAAGGCAGCCAGGCAGCTCTGGAGGTTGCCCGTGGCCAGCTAGTGGACAACCAGGCTGGGCTGGGATCTTGTTAGTATCTGTTTGTGTCCCTCACAAAATCCTGGGGTCTCCATGCTCCCCAGCTATGAGCTGTCTAGCTGATCCCTTTAGCCACTGGGCCACAGCCACAGTGCCCCCAAGGCCTGAGGGTCACCACCTCTCACACTCTAGGGGACCAGGTGAATGTTCTCTGTGGTGACAAAAACCAAGAGAAGGGAAGAGAACCTTCACTTAGCAGCCCGGGCTTCCCTCAGGACCAGAGATGAGGGAGGTGCTGTAAGGTACTAGTCTCAGAAAGGTGCTGGATGCAGCAAAGCTCCCAGACTTTGGAAGCCAGTTTATTAGGGGAGAGGCTCATGGAGCCCATGATCTCCCAGGCAGGGCTTGGTGGCCAAAGCAACAGACCATGGAGACCATATGGCTAGGGAAAGGGTTAGAGAGGGTTGAAGATCTACCAAGAGACATAGGCAGATGAGAACTCGAGACACGGAAGCTGGGCAGAACCAAAAGGGGAAGTCAGTGATTGTGCCAGCTGAGCCAGCCTGGTTGCCCTCCCGGATGCAGAAGTCACGACAGAAACCCGTGTGTGGACGGTGAGTCTCCAAGACTCAAGGACACAGCTGCCCAGACCTCCTCTCCATCCTGTCTTCTGAACCCTGCATGTCTGGATGTGGAGGGCTCTGGAACCAGTCTGGGACCTGGGGCTTGGAATATAGGCCATTGAGGGTATAGTCCAATCTCCTGGGAGAGCAGTACCAGAGACTGCCCAGCCTCCAACCAGGGAGCTGAGGTGTGTCCTTCTCAGGACTCAGCTAGACCGAAGTTCCCACCAGATTTGAGCCCGGACTCAAATCTGCAGGTGATTACTGGGGACCACACACACACCACTGTCTCATTCCTACATCCCTCAGCCAAGAATAAGGAGGCACCTCCAGACACAGGCTCTCTCAGGAGCTGCTCTGAGGTCTGATCAGTCTAGCTGTTAGCAAGTGCCCAAGGTTAGCACAGCCATAGACTCCCAGCCTTTCCAGTCATGTCCCCTAATTACTAACCTACAAGGTCCCCAGAGGTCCAGGTTTCAATACCTCATCCCTAGTATTCCCAGCTTCCCTGGCTGAGGTCTCTGGGACCCTAAAACTGCCCAAATCTCCTGGCTTCCCAGCTTCAACTTCCCCAACTTCCTGGAAGCTGGCCTTTCAACCCCTCTTTTGACCTGGCCTCTCCTGTGGTACCCACTCTCCTTCCTCAGAATTCTTCCCCAGGGCTACTAGCATGGCCACACCCTGCCAAGCTAAGTAGCTTGGTTGTCCCTATACCCCAGTGGCTGTGCATCCTTCTCCATGAAAATGCATATATACAAGCACACACACCCACCGTCCTCTGTTCTTGGGCTCTCAGTATAGGTTGTGGAGACTTGTCCTGCAGCTATGTGTGCTCAGCAAGAATAGGATATTCAAGGAGGCAATGAGGTTGTGAAGCCAACACGTTTATCCCACAAGATGGTCACTTGGGGTAGAGGGTAGAGGGGATCCCTTTGCTTATCTCCCTCCCTCCTCCATTTCTGTTCTTGTCTGCCCTCTGGCCAATAGAATGCTGGAGGGAACCTCATAAGGCTAGACTGTACACCCCTCCCCTTTCTGTCCTGTGTGGGTCCTCTTGCTGCCTCCCTGGGATTGTCCCAAAGTCATAGTGGGTAGATTTTCTTCCCTCTCCTGTGTGGTTTAACCTTTTAACCTACAGCACTCCTCCATAGCCCTGTACTCCTGAGGAGGACTAGCTTGTGCCACCGCGTCACCGTAACTCAAGCTTTGCTGGCTTTGTCTGTCATCCTGAGCTAGACATAATGGTCACTGCCCTTAGATCTGTCCAACTCCCCCCTTTTCTCTACCACACCATCCTGCTCTTCCTCCTCTTCTTCCTCAGCTCCATCTGAACTCCAGGATATTAAGCACCAGATCCCCCCACAGCCCAGGAATAGACTTATGTAGGGCAGCTTTGGCTCATGGGGCCACCTGACATGGAAAGCAGGTTTCATCCACCAGGCCTGAGGCCAGCATGCTCTAAGAAACAATGAGTAGCCATGAACAGACGCTGGGATGAAGCAGACATTGGGGCCCTGCCCAGCCCATCCGAGGAAACCCAAGGGTGACTGGACTTGACAAACAAGCCATGCCAAGGTTACTCAGGACTTTCTGTGTTCTAGGTTTCCTTGGCCTGCCCAGGGCTGTAAGGCAAATAGGCATGGAACATAGTCCCATTTGGTTCCAAATTTTTTTGTTTTTTCTTTTTAATTTTTTTTTCTGTGTCTCAAAAACTGTAAGTTTTCTAACTGATGGAACAAAAGAAAACTTGGGAAGCTTGCAAGGTTGGAGCTCATGTGGGCTGGAGGTTCAGGTTTGGGGAGCTTCAATGCAGGTAAGGGCTAACAAGGCTTAGAGGCCAAAGATCTGAACCATAGTGGCTTGCAGCCTCTGCTTCCATCACTAGGGAGGGAGACTAGTGGCTCTTTTCTCATCTTCTCTCAGGACTGAAGATTTGAGTCTAGTTCTCAGCCACCAGGTTCCTGACTCTTGTTCCTCAGTGGGGCTGGACAAGGCGGCCTGGACAAGGCAGCCTGGAGCTCTTTCTTCCCAGATATACAGCTCTCTCCCACAAATAGTTTAATGCAACTTAATGGCTTGAAGTTGATGTAAAAATTACAGGCACACGGCTGGGGTGGGGTGGGGGCCTCGTAAGAAATCCTTTAGAAAATATAATTGAGTTAATGGAGCCATAACTGCGGCTCATTTTGGGGGTAATTGGCCCGCTTTTTGTCACCCCGTCCATTTACATACTCCTGTTTTCTTTTTGCGATTGATTTTTTTCTTTATAAAGTGGGCCACTTTACTGCAATTTTTAAAGCCCCAGTGATGAATAAAACCTCATCTTCCCGCTCATTAAGACACTGGAATTAGCTGGGCCCAGGGCCCCACCAGGCAATTTGCTTAACAATCCCAAGGCTGCCGGCAGCAGGAGGGGCCAGCCTCCTGAAGGTGGGTCCAGGACCCTGATCCACCTCCCAGGAAAGAAAGGGGGACAGAAATCTCCTGCCTCCAACTGCCCAGCCTTGAACTTAACACATTCTCCCTTCCCTCTCCTCCCGCCTTCCTCTCTTGCTAAAGGCTTCAGCCTTGGACTCTCCGCCCTACAGCCTGCCAACTGAGGCTGTCACTCAGAGGCCTCACCCACCTGCCTCTGTAGATCAAGGTCACACTTCCTAGAAAATATTTTTTTTAATTATAAAATCCATATACACACAGAGTAAGTGAGCCTGGTAGCACAATGGACATAAAATGGAAACTGAACTCTGTGGAGAGCATGTTGTTCCAGCATTTAGACATTCTTTCTGCAAATGGGGGACAGGTAGGCATCCTTAAATGTGTCTGACCCCACTTACCCACCACTGACAACATGGTGTTTGATTTTGTTTAACTTACTTTCTTCTCCTTCTGGTCCTATGGATCAAACCTAGGGCCTCTTGGGTGCTGGGTAAGTGCTTTACTACTGAGCTCGGGCCCTGCTCTCCATTTACCTTCTGTTTTGAGGCAGTATCTCATTAAGATACCCAGGCTGAGCTTGAACTCTCTGTAGCTGGCAGGCCTTGAACTTTCAACCCTTCGGCCTCAGTCTTCTGAGTAGCTGCAACCTCCTGAGAGGCCTGCAAAGACCAGCCACAAGTATACCCGTTGTCAGTTGGCCATCATCCAGAGTGGCATACAACCCGTCTACAGAGGGAGTTCCAGGACAGCCAGGGCTGTGTAGTGAGACCCTGTCTCAAAATCAACAATAACCAGAGCAAACAAACAAAGCAAACTCTCACAAAACCAACTTAAAGGAGAAAGAATTCCTATGTTCTGTTCATTCTACAGTAACTGTACAAACCTCCCCTGGCCCCAGACACTGGCCAGACGGAGCATTTCTCAGACATGTGTTTCTTAATTTCCTGGCCCTGTGTTTTGCTTTTACAGATATACCTGCCTGTTCCGTGCTGCCCTGGCAGTCTCAGCTCTTTGGAGGATCCTGTCTTCCTGGCCTTTAAAGGGCCCCTCTTGTCACCCAAACATGGTTCGAACTTGAACAACACCAAAGCCCAAATACAAGCCCAGCCAACCCATTTCCACTCTGGGCAGTAGACAGGATCCTGTACTAACAGGACTTGGGTGACAACCGTTGGAGCCACACTCATAACCACTGCCCCAGGCCAAGTCCTCTGTGGACTTCAACACTGTGCACAGTGACCCTGCTAATGCCCTCTCTTCACCTATGCTGGGGTGGTGGGGGAACGTGCATCCTTAGGCACAATCCCCAGAAACCCAACACTCCGCTATGCAGGAAAGGAAGACTGAACTCAAGGCAATGGAGAGTCAGGAGCTAAACAGACAGGGCTCCTTCCCAGAGAGAAGCCTTATCTCTGCAGCAGCCCCCAAAACAACTGGGCCCACCCACAAATGGTGCCCTCTGCTGGCCACCCCAGTCTCTGGTGGGAAGGTTGATTGGCTCAGGATCAAGCATAGTCCGCTCTGATTGGTCACACTAGGCAGGTGAGCTAGGACACTGTGATTGACAGCCAGATCAAGAAGCGGTCAGTAAGAAAAGCTGTCAGTGGGTGTATTGTTTGGATCAAGTTCTTCTTGCAGACATGAAAGCCTTTCTCCTTTCTGCCTGTGCAGCGTGGCAGCAGCCCTGCCTAGTCATAGAGTTGGAGGTACTTCCGACCCTGAAGCCTCTCAGCATGCTCTGTCTATGGTAGAGAGTCAGGAGGGCCTCAGCCATCTCAAGAAAGCTGTTTGGCTGCCAGTGCAGAGTCTCAGGGCGATGGACCTGTTCCAAGGAGAGAGCTTTGCAGGTTACCTCTGCTTCCTTGTTGTCCTGGGGGTTGTGGGGCATCTGGGACACCCAGAGTGTCTGTGCCCTCGTAGGCACTGTGACAGACATCCTCTTGTAGGACAGAGAATGGACAGCTGTGTCTCTGGGGACAGGTACCTACTTCCTGGATGAGGATGAAGGTGTGGATAGAGACAGGAGTTATTTTCACTCATGATGAGGCCTAGAGACATTGGGGGTATATGGTGGCTTGGTCTATGCCATTGGGAATCCAAATATGTTACTCATGTCACCTCCTTTGAGATTTGAGTGGAAGGGCTCTTTGCCAGGTCTGCAGGACAGGCCATCCTTGTACCAACCAAGGCCCCTCCAGCCTGGACTCCCTGCTGAGAGGGACAAGCATCCCCTAGCTTTCTGTGTTCTGGTCCCCAGGGTAGGAGAGGTACAGGAGTGTCTGCCACACCAAGTTACACCCCTTTCTAGGAACTTGGCCCTAAGTGGATGGCCCTAAGTCTCTACCCACTGTCCCCACCCCCACCTATCTGTCCCAGTTGCTACACACAGTAAAAAGGGAACCTATCAAACAGGACTTCATGTTCAGCAAGGCTTCAGACAGTAGTCAAAGTGGGGCTCAGGAGGGCAGAGGCCCAGGCCACATCTGGGACTGGCAAAGATTGCAGAGATCCCACAACCCAAACCTCAGGCCCAGAAATGGGGTGGCCCAGTCCAGTCTAGTGCATTACCCTAGACTATGGCACTCAGTTCATGGAACCAGCAGGGCTCAGTGAGACTCAGGCTGTCTTATAGAGTTTATCAATGTCTGATAAGCAGCCATGAGGTCCTGAGTGTGTCTCCAGATCTGGACCCTCAAAATAGCAAGTCAGACCTGATCAGGTCCTGTAGCAGTTGGGGCACAAGATGAACTGGGTATAGCCACTTCGACCCTACTTGCCAGCCGTCCAGGAAGCTTTGCCAGAGGGGTTGAGGCCCAGGATGGAGTCCCAGCTCTAGTAGATTGAGCTGGGGAAGCTTGGGCCTTCTTTAGCTTCAGGCCTTCACCTGGAGGAGGCCTGAAAAGTCTCAGGCTCAGGCTGGGGAAGGGAAAGGCTGTCTCAAGGAGTGAGGCTGCTCCTGGGCCTAAAAAGTGGCAGAAAGGGACCTTGTCACAGTCCAGACCTACCCTACTGTCTCTCCTGAAGTCAGGATAGCTAGAGGCTGAGTAGGCTCCATAGCCCAAGCCTTGTGCCCCAAAGCCAGGGGCCCCTCAAGATGGAGCCAGTGTGTTACCCCGAGGCAGGAAAGAATAGCAGAGCAAGGAGAGAGGGCACTGGGACCCCATGGTAGCACACAGGCTCAGCCCACCATTCTCCCACACCTCACCTTGTAACTCCTCACCATGCTCTCCTGTCTGGTCATTGATGAGCCTGTGTCACATCTGGGCAGGCAGGGCAGAGAGAGCTGCAGACCCTTGAGGAGAGGAGGTCAAGGCTGAGGTGAGGACAATGAGGAGAACTGTAGAGAAATCCCACTCCACAGCTTCCCTGCTGTTCAGGACACTCTGACGACCCCAGCGAGCCCACCAGAAAGTAGACGCCTGAGCCTCATGGGAAGCCAAGGATGCCCATGCTAAAACTGCCTGGATGCTGGGGATGCCTGAGCTCTCCCCTGGCAAGTAGAGTCAGACTCCCCATACTCCACCTAGAGTCTATCCCAGGATGCTCCTGGTTGGGCTGATTCCCTACAGTGTGACCTGACATTAGACCCCCTCACCGTTACTCTCCCATGGTCCCTCTGCTCCACAATGCCTCCTTCATCCCTTGATCCCTCCACCTGCCCTCGATGGGTCCACAGATCTAAGTTGACGTTGTGGTCCCTGCATTTGGAACCCCAACTGCAGCAGCCCTGTCCAGGTATTACTACTGATCCTGCTGCCTGGGGCAGGTCTGGTTCCCACTCAGGCCCCTGTGCCTAGTTCTTGTTGGCTATAATTCCAAGAACCTCCCTCCTCATAGGAGGACAGGTCCTCTGAAGAGTTGTGCAGAAAAGGAGGCCACAGTCTCCAGCCCCTCTGCCCAGGGCTAAGGGTGAAGAGAGTGCACAGGAGAAGCCCTCCAGACACCTGATGTGTCTTCACCCCAGGATTCTGACCCACTTTCCCGGAGAAGGTGTGGTGGGGTAGGGACATTGGGCAGGGCTGGAAGGAGTTTGTGTTCTCTTCCTGGGGGGGGCGGGGAACGGAGCTGTGATGTGATTATTGGGGGCCGGACATCCCTCCACAACAAAATCCTGTCCCAACATGTCCCAAGCAACTCCCAAAGTCTCACTGTGTAGCGATGGCTGGCCTGGAACTTACAGCAATCCTCCTGCCTCAGCCTCCCAAGTGCTGGCATTACAGGTTTGCACTGCCATGCATAGCTCCAGCAGCTGTTTTCTGGAACAATTGGAGGCTGAGGTCACCAAGAGGCCAGCAGGGTGGGGGAGGCCTTACTCCTCCAGCAGGAGAGTCCCCCTGTTGCCCCCCCCCCTGCCTGGCTGGCCCTGGGCCCCAGAGAGTTGGGGGTGGCTCCACAGCCCAGGAGCCGCAAAGGGCAGAGAGAGTGCAGTGTGGCGGCCAGCCGCCAGCAGGGCCGCCAACAATGTGGTTTCAATCTAATTGTCCCAAAATATTGTTACAACACAAACCACGTGCCATCCATTCACCTGCAACTGATCAGCTGCAAAGCTACCGGATAAACGGGCTGCACACCCCGGCTGGGCCCTGCGCACCCCGGCTGGGCTCTGTGTCTGGCCTACTTAACCAAGAAGGAAACTGAGGCTCACAGCAGGTCCAGGCACCCCACACCCAATGATAGAGGACCCAGCCTGGTACCTTGTGCTCCAAAGACACAGGCCCCCATAAAAGAGCCTGGAAGCTTGACCCCAGAGGAACAGGTTACAGGAAATGACCAGCAAGAGCCAGCAGCTAGAGTGGCCAGCAGCTCTGACTGTCCTCCTGGAGCCCAAGAGCAAGGAAGGCCCTAAAAACTAATGATGTGGCCGGGTGGTGGTGGCACACACCTTTAGTCCCAGGACTCGGGAGGCAGAGCCAGGCGGATCTCTGTGAGTTCGAGGCCAGCCTGGTTTACACAGTGAGATCCAGGACAGGCACCAAAACTACACTGAAAAACCCTGTCTCAAAAAAACCAACAACAGGGCTGGAGAGATGGCTCAGAGGTCAAGAGCACCAGCAGCTCTTCCAGAGGTCCTGAGTTCAATTCCCAGAACCCACATGATGGCTCACAACCATCTATAATGAGATCTGGTTCCCTTTTCTGGGGTGTAGGAATATGTGCAGACAGAATATTATATACACAATAAATAAATAAATCTTTAAAAAAAGAAAACAACAAAAAAGAACTAATGGTGTGATAGGAGGTGGGGAATTGGGAAAACAACAAACCCAAATGGGGTCACAAATACACCCTGGTAGGTGGCTGGGGACAACCCAGCATCTCACAGGGACATGGGTTCTTCCAGAAGGAAACTCCATCAGATAAGGGTACAGGGGTGTATCTGATGCCACAAGCTGTGGAGGGAAGCTGGGAAAGGAACATCAGGCAATAGTCCACCGTACTCTGAGGGCACAGTGCTGAGAATGATGGGACCCAGGCAGGCCTGGGTGGCTTACACAGGATTTGTCCTCTAACAAGCACAAAGCAGAAGTCCAGCATCAGGGTGCTATGATGGCACTGGCTCCTGGGGAGCTCCAGGAAAGCCTACTCTTGTCTATCCCAGCATCTGGAGCATCTCAGTGAGCCTCACGTACCCTGGGTTCTGTGAGCATCGCTCCAGTCTTGGCCTTGGCCTTTATGCAGCTCTCTTCCCTCATGTGGACCTTTTCTCCATCTCTTGCCTCAGTATAACACATCCTATTGGATTTAAGGACCACTCCAACCTAGCATGACCTCATCTCAAGATCCCTAAGTGAGAGACTAGAAAACTGGTTCAGCAGTTAAGAGTGCTTGCTTCTCGGGCTGGAGAGATGGCTTAGAGGTTAAGAGCAATGACTGCTCTTCCAGAGGTCCTGAGTTCAATTCCCAGCAACCACATGATGGCTCACAACCATCTGTAATGAGATCTGGCATCCTCTTCTGTATACCTAATAAATAAATAAATCTTAAAAAAAAAAATGCTTGCTTCTCTTGTAGAGGACCAGAGTTCAGTTCCCAGAATCCATGTCAGATAACTCACAAGCACCTAGAACTCCAGCTCCAGGGGGTCTGACAACTTTTTCGGGCCTTCATGGGCCCCTGTGTGACCATGGGTATGCACGCACACTTGCAAAATAGAATAAAGTTGGGTTTTTTGTTTGTTTGTTTTGCTTGTTTTTGTTTTTAATCCTTTAAGTGAGGCTTGGAGATGGCAAGCAATCCACCTTGAGGCAGCACAGCTGTGAAGTAGCTGATTTAGAGGTCTGTGCTTTGCTGTAGAGCAAAGCCTGAGAAGTACCAATAGAAGCTTGGTGCTTCCAGGTGCCAGAAATATGGGCATGGATGCCTGGCAGAGAGGAGAATAGTGTCTCCAGGTGCCACTGTGAGCCTGTGTGTCTCGTGTCTGTATGTGGAGGTAGTTATTCATCCGGACAGCTCTGTGTAGACTAGGCAGCCCAGAAGGGCTGTAACACGACTCAGCATCACACAGTGGGCAGAGACAGAAAAGGCACTGATGCAGCTCACACTCTGGAGACTGCCTCCCAAAGCCATGGACCAGGACAAACGTTCAGGACCACGGTAGGCAACTCTTACAGCATGGATGGAGCTGAGCGCCTCCTTGGAGAGGTTTCCTTGGCAGTGGGTAACAATGAGATGTGGGCTCAACAGAGAAAAGATGCAGCTGGGTGGTGGTGGCACACACCTTTAATCCCAGCACTCAGAGAGGCAGAGGCAGGCGGATCTCTGAGTTCGAGGCCAGCCTGATCCATGACCAGGGCTAGCACTTCCTGGGGTCCTGGAAGCTACTTGGGGTAGCAGCAAAGCAATGCAGCTACAGCAACGACACTGCATGAGAATCACGGAGGACCCGTACCCCATTTGCACTACTGGCAAAATCTGCTTTCCATCCAGTCTCTGGACACACACCAAAGCAGTCAGGCCTTTTTGAATCTCCTGTTGAAGCAGAGTTGAACGCTGGGGTGGGCTAGAAGGAGGCTCTAGACTCCCAGCCCTTAGAGGGAACCCTGGGAAAAGCCTCAGGCAACACTTTCATGACTCTCATGGAACTTTGTTTTTCTTTTTGAGACAGGCGCTCATGTAGTCAAGGCTAGCCTCCAACTTCCTGTATAGCTGAGGATGACCTTGAACTTTTAATCTTCTTGTGTCTACCACCCAAGTTCTGGGATTACAAGCAGCCATCAGCACATCAGCTTTATGCTAGGCAAGCACTCTACCAATCTGAGCTATGAGCCCAACATCAGGCATTTTTTTTAAATCTCTTGTTAATGTGGATATATATATATATATATATATATATATATATATATCAAAAGTAGCCATTGTGCATTGTGGCCGCTTTTCAGGGCATGGCCGGTGGTACCAGATACCCACACTATTGTTCAGCTGCTGCTAGCACCATTTGCAGAACTTTTCATCTTCCCAAACAGAAACTCAGTTCCCATTAGGCAACGGTGTCCTAGTTCTGGTATCTTCTAATCCTCACTTGTCTCCATGAATTTGCCTATTCAGATATTTCACAGGAGTGGATTCTGAGGTGTCCATTTTTGCCCATTTTCTTGCAGCACTTAGCATAATGTCCTCAAGGTTGGTCTATGTGCTAACAGGTTGCATAATTCCTTTCCTTAATTTTTTTTGTTTTAATATTTTTTAAATTTTGTGCATGCATATGTGTCTGTGTATGAGTATGTGCACATGCGTGCAGGGGCCCGTGGAGGCCAGAAGACAATGTCAGATCCCACGGAGCTGGAGTTACAGGCAGTTGTGAATTGCCCCACACGAGAGCGCTGGGAACCACACTCAGCCCTCTGCACATCTAACCCTGAACCATCTCTCCAGTCCTGATTCCTTTCTTTTTCAAAGCCAAGTACTAACTATTCTGTTGTCTGGACCACCACATTTTGTTATCCACGCTTCCATGGACAGGCACGTGGATGGACACGTAGATGGGCACGTGGGTTGTTTCCATCTTTCAGCTCTTGTGAATAAGGAGCTCTGCAGAGAACAGTGTGGTCTGGGTGATTATGTGCAAGTGGAATTTCTTGAGTTGTGATAATTCTGTGTTGAACTTCTTAGGTGACACCAAACCTCTCTCCCTTTTTGACCCCATTTGCAGTGCTGGGGTGGAACTCGGGACCCTGTTACTTATCCAGGCATGAGCTGGACCACAGTCTAACCTCGCTGTGGTCTTTGCAGTAACTCTTTCCTTCTCCATCCCTTCTCCGGGTCCAGAGGGTTCTCTGGAGGTGTGAAGTGCTCAGGAACAGTAGCAGGGGTGCTCAGAGAGTCTGGGCAGGTCTGGAGCTCAGAACACGTGTGTCTCCCTCACCACAGCTGCAGAGCCTGAGCCTCTCTGTCAGTTGGGCAGGACAGCACCCGCCCCTCAAGTTAGGAGCACAGGGCAGACAAGACCAGCACTGGCACAGAGTAAGTCCTCTGTGAATGACAGTCCTGGCTACCCACAGCCCAGAGCAGGGAAAACAGACCACAGGGATGCCGCCTCGTTTTTTGTTCCCTTTTATATCTTGGTTGTTTGAATTAGGATCTCACCACGTAGCCCAGGCTAGCCTCAGACTTACTATGTAGTACAAGCTGGCCTCAAAGTCTCAATGTAGGGCTAGAGATTGGCTGAGTGGTTAAGAGCACTTGCTGCTCTTGTAGAAGAGCAGGGTTCAGTTCCCAGAACCTGCATGGTACCACATATACATGTAGGAAAATACTTATACACATAAAATAAAATAAATAAATCTAAAAAAAATTTTTTAAAAACAAAAACCACCTCTCTGTAGTGGTTTTTGTAGACCAGACTGGGATTACAGGCATGTGCCACTAAGTCTTGCCTGTGTTTGCAGGGCACCAGGCCTGGGTAAACTAAGATGTGGGAGGCTCCCCTCCAGCTCAGTACCTTTCCCACGCTGCAGGTGCCTGGCTGAGGAGGGAGGAGGGCACCTGCCCCTCGGGAGCTTCTCTCTCTTGTAGGGGAAAGAGCCACCCAGCCCCAGAAAGTATGCTCCACAGCAGACCCTTCCCACTGGTTTTGCCTGTTTGTCAGGCTAGTGGAGGGATGGATGACTCACGGCTAGCCGGCTAGCCAGGTGCCCCCTTCTCTGCACCCCTGCCCCAGGTGAAGTGAGAAGCAGATGAGAAACCCCAGTCCAAGGCCTGAGGGAGGACAGGTGTGGCTGGCTGCAGCTTCCCTCCCACACCCACACAGGCTTCAGGCCAGTGTCTGGGGCCAGCTTGGCTGTCTCCCAGGCTCTGAAACACCAGCTGCCTCTCCCCAGGCCTGGAACAGGAATCTGGGTGGGCCTCAGGCACTCATCTCAGCCTCTATCTTTCCTGGAGCACCTGTCTTGACTTCTGGCCATGACCTGGCATTTCAGCCGCCTTCCACCTGTGAGCTCTGTAGCCTTCGACAGGTTGTGCCCCTCTCTGGGCCTCAGTGACTTACCTCTGGATGTTTATTGGGTCCATGATCACCTGTGAGCCCCGAGACTCAGAGCTCCTTCCTCTTGCCCCCAAACCCAGAAGCCAGGCACCTTACCTGGATCATGAGGGCAGGTGTTCTGGGTCAGGAAACCAAGACAGTGTCAGGTGGAGGAGTCATGACCAGTGTCCAAACTACGGTGCTCTCTTCTATAGGCAAGTGGCAGTGTCACTCCAGGACCGTGCACCCCAAGACTGTACACCCCAAGACCTTGCAGTGTTAGACCACCAGGTTCCAGGAAGTTGGAGCCTTCAAAAGGAGAGTAGGACAAAGGACAAATTTCCACAAAGGGAAAGCACAGGCTCCCAGCCCAGATGTGGCCTGCAGCAGGGATCAAGTTGAGGATGGTAAGCAGGGCGTTGGTGGCGCATGCCTTAAATCCCAGCACTCGGGAGGCAGAGGCAGGCGGATCTCTGTGAGTTTGAGGCCAGCCTGGTCTACAGAGTGAGACCCAGGAAAGGCATAAAGCTACACAGAGAAACCCTGTCTCAAAAAAAACAAAAAGAAGGGTTGGGGATTTAGTTCAGTGGTAGCAAGCACAAGGCCCTGGGTTCGGTCCTCAGCTCCAGAAAAAAAAAAAAAAAAAGAGGATGGTTAGTGGTCAGTGCCTACTCGCTGGCTAGGCCCATGCTGAGCACCTCCCTCTCAGGTTAATCTAATATTTTAAGGGCATCCAGTGATAGGGTGTCATAAGTCTGGTGAGGAGAGAAGCAGGACTCGGATACTGCGATGGGTTTAGGCATGTGTTCTGTCCCCGCCTCCCCGCCAACACCAGTGCAGAAAGCGTCCTGGGTTCCAGTCCAGCCACCACTCCAGAGAAGCACACACTCCTGGCTGGGGAGAGGACGCGAAGGGGTAACATGCTTGCTGAGCAGAAGTGAAGACCTAAGTTCAGCACTCATGTAAAGGCCAGGCAGAATGTCTGGGACCCCAGCACTTCGGGAGTCAGGCAGGGGTTCCCAGGAGCTTGCCGGCCAGCCAGTCTAGCTGAAATGGTGAGCTCCAGTCCAGATTCAGTGAGAGGTCTTGCCTCAAAAATAAGGTGAAAAAATGTTAATCATTATATAAAAAACAGGAGAAAGGAATTTTGATATCAATAAATGTTGAAAAAGAAAAAAAAAAGATGGACTGGGGGCTGGAGAGATAACTAAGCAATAAAAGCACTGGCTGCTCTTCCTGAGGACCTGAGTTCAGATCTCAGCACCCACATCAGGCAGCTTACAACTGCCTGTAACTCCAGATCCAGGGAATCACACACACAGAATCACACACACACATACACACACACACACACACACACACACACATGCACGCACGCACACACACACACATACACGCACACAAATAAATAATATATATTTTATAAATAAGGTGGAGAGTGATAAGGGAAGATCTCTGGCATTAGCCTCTGTGCACCACATGCATGCACCCTTGCATGCACATACCATGCACACACCATGCACCCTTGCATGCACACACCATGCACACACAATAATAGGAATGTAAGCTCTTTCCTGAGCCTGCTAGCTATAGCCAGGGGACAGACAGATGAAGCAATACCTGCTTGTTTAAGGCACTGACCAGAGCTTGAGACCCTGGATAACATTACCAGAAGTGGACTAGGAAGAGACTGGGAGGGGTGAGGCCAGGTGGCCAGCCACTGCTGTGGTCTTAGCAAGAAGAGTGGGTCTGAAGGACACCCCACATGCCATAGCACTGGCCAGAGAAGGGGTGTCATGCTCCTGCCTGAGACTGCTGGCCCGAGAAGGCCGGGCTGCAGAGAGCACTGACGGTGTCAGGCTTGGAGGTTGGACCTAGACCTATCATACATGTCTTTCTGCCTCCTCATGAATCAGACAAATATCAAAGGCAATCCTGGGATAACCAGGCCCTGCGGAAGGCTTGAGGCTTCTTCAGGCTCAATGTGAGCTGAAGGAGCTGAAGGCCCCCAGCCTGAACCTGACTGTGGGGAGAGCACATCCCAGAGATTGATCAGTCCTTAGCAGCCGGCAGGCTTTGGGGGCGCTGACTAACAGGATTAAGCCCCACTCCCTTGCTGGGATCCTTGGGCACTGTACCTAGAATTCTGACACTTGAACTTTTCGATCTTCATTTTGGTTTTGGGAGGGTTTTGTTGTTTGTTTGTTTGTTTGTTTGTTTCTCCCAGACAGGGCTTCTCTGTGTAGCCCTGGCTATCCTGGGACTTGCTCTGTAGACCAGGCTGGCCTTGAACTCACAAAGACCTGCCTGCCTCTGCCTCCCGAGTGCTGGGATTAAAGGTTCCAGACACCACTGCCTGGGAAACTTTCTGGTCTTTGAATTGGGAGTAACTGTAATAAACAGATGGTCCCAGACTAATGATGGTTTGACTTAAAAATTTTCATCTTAACTGAGTGTGGTGGTACATGCCTTTAAAGCCAGCACTCAGGAGGCAGAGGCAGGCAGATCTCTGTGAGTTCCAGGCCAGCCTGGTCTGAAACCCTGTCTCAAAAAAAAAAAAAACAAAAAAAAAAAAAAAAAAAAAAAAAAAAACAAAAAAAAGCATTTTTATCTTCTTGATGGCGTGAAAGTGGGACACATTCAAAAGCTGTACTTTGAATTTTGATCTTTTCCTGACTTTTGCTAAGAGGTCTAATCCTGGGGACCAGAGAGTTGGCTCGGTGGTTAAGAGCATTTACTGTTCTTATAGAGGACTCGTTCAGTTTCCAGCACCCACATAGCAGCTCACAACTGTAACTCCAACTGTAATTCGTTTCCCAAGCCCTAGGATCCAGCCTACTGCTGCCTGGGGAGCACCTAGGGCTCCAGCCACACTGGCTGGCTCAAGCCTGCTAGCATTGACATGGTGGGAGGGGATGACCTGAGCCCGTCTTCTGATGTCCACCTCAGTTCCTGAGAGTTCTCACCAATCCGGCACGGCTCTCCTGTGCTTTGACATAGGAAAGATATCCCTGGGCCTAGGGTGGGTCAGTAAAGCCAGACAGGACTGAAAACAAGTGACATGTAGCCCTTTGAGGGAAGCCAGGGCCAAGGTGGGGCACTGACTCCACGAAGCACAAGAGACCAGGCTGAGAAGTGACCTTGAGTGTAAAAGAGACATCATAGGCAAGGCCAGAGTCCAGTTAAGGAGAGGGAGCCCCCAGTATGGAAGAGGGCTGGTCTGGGCTCTATAACCCCACAGTGCCAGGAATGGTGACTGAGCTGCTGCATCCACACAGTGCCTGTCAGCGGGGAGTGTCCTTTTGAGGCTGGAGACACTGTAGGGACAGGATCCTCCAGGCCTGTTGCACAGAGGCCTTCAGCCACTGCAGCGGAGCCACTGGACAGGGGAATCTCATTCAGAACTGGTGTCATAGCATGGAAAACGGTCAGAATGCACCTGTGTTACCCCGGGGTCTCAGGCCCCAGAGCTGCCAGGCAGGGTGTGAGCTGGGAAAGCTGGAGGTCCTAAGACCGCAGGTAGTACTGGGCAGGAGAAAGGATTTGTTGGGGGCTGAGAGGTTCAACAGTTGAAACTGATTGCTGCTCTTACAAAGAAATGGAGTGTGCTTCCCAGCACCCCTGTCAGGTGGCTCACAACTGCCTGTGACTCTAGCTTCAGGGGATCTAATACCTTCTTCCAGACTCCACAGGCCACATGTGAGTGTGTGCACATGTATATGCACATACACACACACACACACACACACACACACACACAAACACAAATAATATATCTTTTTTAAAGAAGAGATATGTCAGGTGCAATGATGATCCTAATTAATCTTTAAGACTATAAGCCAGGCGGTGGTGGCGCACGCCTTTAATCCCAGCACTTGGGAGGCAGAGCCAGGCGGATCTTTATGAGTTCGAGGCCAGCCTGGGCTACCAAGTGAGTTCCAGGAAAGGCGCAAAGCTACACAGAGAAACCCTGTCTCGGAAAACAAAAACAAAAACAAAAAAACTTTAAGACTGTATCATACAAAAAGAGTGCATTTCTCAATCAAACAGACCTGCTTCAAATTCTATGTGGCCTTGGCCAAGTAACTGACCTTTTCTGTACACATGTACAGTGATATGTCTCTGTTGCAGAATAGCCATGAGGCCCTAGAGTTCTCTTGCTATAGATAGATCAAGCCAGGTACTGGTCAATGAAAGCCTTCTCTTCCTTCATGTCTGTAACCCTGTGGCTGAGGGACACAGGTTTGTCAAGCTCCAGAAAGTTGGCACTCTGGGCTGCCATGTACCCAGCAGATCCTAGGAAGGGTTGGGACTGCCTGGGGCAGACTGGCGTGGCTGAGGCAATGCCCTGCCCTGCTGTGGTGCTCGCCTGGAGCCGCAAACTAGAGGTTAAGCCTCTAACCATACCTGATGCGGTCTTCCCTCCTGCCACGAGCATGTCCCAGCTCCTGCAGGCCACATTCACCCATGTGGAGCTGCATCCAGGCCTGCCATGAGCATGTCCCAGCTCCTGCAGGCCACATTCACCCATGTGGAGCTGCATCCAGGCCACCCACATGCCTGAGCTCTGTCACTGTAAACAAACAGAACAGTTTCCTAAAGGTTAACTGTGCTATCTGGTAGGGTTCCAGATGGGGCCTGGAGGTCAGCTTGGTTGGTAGCAAGCAGAGTAGCCTGTCAACAGGTGAGGAGGTCATCTTCAGTCCTCAGAAGCCCTCTATCATTAATGCCTTCATCCATGCACCCATGCACCCATCCTTCACTCTAACACAATGTGTATGTGTGATTCTCTCCTCCCCTGTGCTGGTATATAGTCCAGTCCAGGCCCTATGGGGTGACTCTTGGACCGCCTGGGTCAGAACTATCCAGGTTCTTTGGTGTCTACTCCTGTGTCTTGTAGGCTAGCTAGACTGTCCAGATGTGCCCCTGGGAAACTGTTCCTGAGGATATAAAGGTGCAGCCAGGAGCTGGCAAAACAGCTGACAGCAAATGTCTGTTGGGAACTCAGCCGTGGCTCCCAAGGGCATGGAGAAGTAGCCACCTGAGCCTCATACACAACCCCATTCCTGCTGGCTGCACTGACAGGCCCAAGGGGCACTGATGTGTCAGGGATAGATCATAAGACACTGAGGCTGCACTTCCTGCAGGAGAAACCTGGGGGCAAGTTCTGCTACACCTCATGCCTCTACCTTGGAGGACAGGGGGAGTGGTCCCCGGGAGGGAAGGACTAGGGTAGAGTGTATGTGGCAGGCTTTCTGGCTCTCCTCAAGCTCCTTTTCGGGGGCCCGGCCCTACCCAGCCTGCAGCTTTGTCAGGGCTCTCCTTTCTGTCTGCTGCCACTGGTGAGGGGCTTTCTGGGGTCAGTGAGAGAGCCCACTGGAAGTAGTCGAGGTGGCCCGCTGACCCAGATCATGTGGCCTGGGAACAGGCTGTCTGGCCCTGGGGCAGGGATGGCTGGACTCCTTCCCAAGCATCCCAACCCCCAATGTTGCTGTACCCAGCAATGAAACTGCTAAACCGCACGGGGGACCCCTCACCCCTGGAAGATCTTGTTCATGTTAATGGCTTTTCCAGGGTCCTCTCACATGCTCAGGCCCCTCCCCGCCGCTGGCCTGATTAGCTATGAGTACAACACTGGGAAAATTATTAATTTTCATCCCTCAAGTTTACTTCTGGGAAAGTTTGCCAATTAACTTAGCGCACCAAGACTCCCAGAGTAAAAAGGAGGAGGCAGAGGCCCAGACCAGCCCCGGGGGGAGGGGCAGCAGGTGAAGAATCCATCCTAAGGACCCTGGAAGGTCAGACAAGGCCAAGGCCTCTGGCCAGGAGACTGCCCCAGCCCACAGCAGGTAGGGAAGGGTAAGGCTGCCCCAGTCCTGGTCCTCTAGGGCTCTGTGATATTCTGCAAATGTAGAGGGGAAGGCTGAGTGGGAGACACAGAGACTTGGGGACCCTGGCTCTCGGGGCTCTCTGGATATTGCTGAAGAAGCCTAGTGCTGGTCTGGAATACCGGAAGCAACAGTAGCTGAGATGCTATGACCTCCATGGCCAGGGCACTTTCGGCACTTAAGGATGGCCCACCCAGCAATCTCCAGGTCTGGCCCTTCATACCCTTTATTCCCCCCCCCTTTTTTTTTGGTGCTGGGATTAGAATCCAGGTCCTGCCTAGCTAGGTGAATGCTCAACTCTGAGCTACATCCTCAGCTCCATTTTCTCCAGTTCTTTTGTGCATACCCAGCATCCCTGTGCTGGCCTAGGCTCTTCTGGTGGCTCCCACTCCACCATCGGGGTTCATCGGGATCTGTGTGTGGTTGGGGTGGAGCATCAGAGGGCAATGCTCCCTTCCCAGCAGGATCCAGGGAGTAGCCCAGAGTGTGAAGGAGAGCAAGGAGACACCTGCAGGGGCCATACGGGCTGTTAAGCCCCAGAAATGCATGTGGCATCTAGGCCAGGCAAAAGCCCCTAAAAGGGACACTAACTCCCCTAGGAGACTAGAGGAACCAAGAATCCAACTGCACAAGAAGGAATCTCCTCCTCTTCCTCTCAGACCCAAGAGGGGTCTCTGATGATGGGAGGGAGGGAGAGCTCTCCAGCTATTTCTGGACTGAGGAACCTGCCCAGCAGCCTGTGGAGTGGAGAAAGGCAAGCCACCTCGCCTAAGGCCTGAGTATCTGTTGGGCACTGTCTTCCCCAGCTGTCTTCCGGATGTGGGCTCAGGAATGCTACCCCAGGCCTGCAGAGCAACCCAGCAGACAAGGGCCCTGAATGGCCTTTTTCTCTGTAGGCCCCTCCTGAGCTGCCTCAGGGCAGGGATGTCCCAGCATCCTCAACACATCCTGCTATTCTGGTCACTTCACCTCTGGTCCCTGTCACCAAGCTCCAAAGGTTCCCTTGTACTCAGGGGTGGAACTGAGTTTTTAAATTGCAAAATTGGGGCCATTTTATCTTTTTGTTACCACACAACCGTCAATGAAGTATAGCGCCCGCCTGAGCCATCATCAGCCCCGTGAAACTTGGCTTCCCCGTCTGCACAAACCCAGTGAAATGGAATTGCAAGTAAGTTGGCAGGCAGGACCAAGTGCCTGCTGCAGGTTAGGAGGCAGGGGCATGCAGCTGAAGGGTCAGGTGAAAGGTTTTGGGGGACTTGGGACACAAGAGATCTCTGTCATTAGGGGAGATGGCCTCCTCTCCCTGACCTGCAGGGAAGAAGGGGGAGATGTAGACTGGGGCTCGGTTGTGAGGACTGCTCCCCAACTCAGCACATGCACTCCCTACCCAGAAGGCCAGCCAACCCGCCTGGCATTCATGGGCTCCTTGTCCCGCTGGGGGAGCAGCCAGGAGGGCCAAGGCCTCTTTCCACACTGTGGGCATGCTGGACTTACCAGGGGTACATTGAGCCAGAGGCTGGGGTTACCGACTGTGGTACATTAATAACCAGGCTGCCAGCTCCCCTCAACAGACAAGGGACCCAGCAACTGCCCTCTCTCCAGATGGGGGTAGGGCAGTGACACTGGTGAACTGGGGGACTGTAGGCAGAGGCTAGGTTTCTTAGGGAGGGGCCCTAGGAGGGACAAAAACTGAGCCAGAGTCCCTGGAAGGCCCTCTTCCCCTCCCCCAGGCCTCTTAATCTTTAACTGCTTCAGGGCTAACCCTGACCCCTGAAACAAACGGGCCGGCTCTTCCCAGTTCTAGGCACCTCCCTTGGGAGGAAAGAGCTTCGGGCTGGAAAGAGGCGTCTTAAAGGAAGGCTGGAGGGGGACCACGTGGAGCAGACAGGATAGGATGCCCCCACAGGTGCTGGTGGGCTCAGCTAACTTTACCCCATTTTCTCCATTGAGAGCTTTGTCCAAGAGTCACCAAAGGCCAGCAGGCAGAAGTGGGACAAGGTGGACTTAGGACCCTGACTGGAGTCTAAGGCCAAGGCGCAGAGTGGTCGAGTAGAGGTTGCTCCAACTTCAGTCAGAGGATACCGTGGTCCCTGGAGTATGCAGGGGAGGGGGCTTCCTCTAGAAATCTGCTGGGCTATTGTTGCACTTTCCAAAGCCATGGAAGATTTCCAGGAGGCAGTGACAACCCCAAATAATAATAATAACGCCCCTCCCCCAGCAGCAGGAATTCTGGAAAAAACAGCTGCTGCCGTTATCGCCCCAGGAAAAAACAAGGTCAGGCGCTGCAAAGATTTAATTTAAGGTGCGCCCCCGCGGCCTGCGGGCCACGCACCAGCACGCACGCGTCCTTCGAGCGCGGGGGTCGAAGCCTGTGGGAACCCGGGGGCACCCCGGCTGTCTCTGCATCCGCCGAGAGTCGGGCGTACCAGACCTAGCTCCAGACGTCTCAGCAGGGAGTCTGGGGCCGGCCCGCAGTCGCCTGGGGCCGTGAACGGACCTCACTCAGACTGCTTGCTGCCCCGAGCTTCTGGGGGGCTAAATCAGTCTCCAACAAAGCATTCTGAAATGAGGGGCTCTGTCAGGAGAACACAGCCCGACCTTAATCAGAAGTGATGGCAGAGAGGGCCGCGGGCGCTGGCAGGCCAGGTCGGCTGGAGCCCAAAGACCCTTGTCCTTGTCGGCTGCGGCTTGCAGGACTGGCTCCCGGCGCACAGGGGAGGGAGGCTGGCGAGCTCCTCCAGCCGCCGCCCAGTCCCC
>CABHPQ010133201.1:0-87373 GCA_902168405.1 Peromyscus aztecus | reverse complement strand
TAAGTCTCTGTGTTTACTTGGTTGGGTCTGAGTGGCTGTGGGACTGGCAGATGAAAGAGATTTATCCTGACTGTGGGCCAGACAGGAAAACTCTAGCAACATTTTAAGGTTTGTTCATTTATTTTTCCCATGGTAGTAAAACAAAGTCCTCTTAATAATGCAAGGACTGTCTTTACGGATGCCTCTGGGAATGATTATGCAGTGGTGGTTGTTAGTGAGAACATTACTGAACGAGTATCTACTTCCAGTATGTCTGCTCAGCAAGCAGAGTTATTTGCCTTACAGCTAGCTCTTCAAATGTTTCCTACAGAAGACCTTAATATCTATACTGATAGCTGTTATGTAGCTAAGGCCATTAGGGTTATAGAAACTGCCCCATACATAGGCCGACACTCTGCTGTGCAAAGCCAACTTCAACAAGTTCAACTATTAATCTGGGCAAAGAAGCATCCTGTGTTTGTTGGGCATCTTAGAGGACATACAGAGTTGCCTGGTCCACTAGCTGAAGGCAATAAATTGGCAGATCATCATACTCGACGAGAGGTACAATAGGGTGCCATCAATGTTCAATTGTTTCCCACTGTTACCGCCTATGATAATGCTCTACAACTGCATCGTAAATTTCATGTCAATGCTCAGACCTTGCAATATCATACTAGTTGTTCTAGACTTGAGGCTTTAAAAATAGTTTCCTCCTGTCCTATATGTGCACCATTTATTCATGTGCCTTCTCTGGGTGTCAATCCTCGAGGACTTATCCCAGATGAGATTTGGCAGACGGATGTTACTCATATCTCTAGCCTTGGACCATTGGCCTATGTGCATGTGTCAGTGGATACCTTTTCTCATTTAATATTTGCCTCTCTGCATAAAGGAGAGCATGCTCAAGATGTTAAAAAACATCTAATTTCAGCCTTTTCCTATATGGGGGTTCCTCAGCATATAAAAACAGATAATGGTCCTGCATATACCAGTGCCAGCTTCACAGGATTTTGTAAACACTGGAATATTATTCATAAGACTGGCATTCCTTATAACCCCCAGGGGCAAGCCATAGTGGAAAGGGCTCATCAACATCTTAAAACTTATTTGCAAAAAATAAAAGAGGGTGAGATATATAGGGATATACAAGGACCTCAAGCTTTACTTTCCATTACACTTTTTACTTTAAAGTTTTTGCTTGTTGATAGCAAGGGAGTTTCAGCAGCTCAGAGGCATTTTGGTGGCCCCTCTGTCTCTGATGCTAAGGTGCGATGGAAGGACTTAGCCACCCGTACCTGACAGCCTCCTGCACCTATGTTGGCCAGGGTGAGGGGAGCTGTGTGTGTTTATCCTCCAGGTGCTGAAAAGCCCATTTGGCTTCCAGAAAGGTGTATATGCCCGGCAGAAGAGACTGATAAAAATGCATCTGTGGATACTGTGGCTGATGATGATGCCCATGATGATGCCTTAGGGAGAAGCTGAGCCATTATGGAGTTTAGTAAGAAACCCACCTGTGTTACTGCCTGTGAGTATTGATAGCCCTGTTTTTCCTGCTGTATTTTCTTCTAATTGGACAATTGGTACTGCTGCCAGCAATGTAAAACTCCAAGACAGCTGGCAAGAATAATACCAATGATATCTCCTTGAATCTGAAAGGCAACTTTCATGATTGCCTAGTCCTGAGTAGCAATAGCACGGCTTTTAATGGAACTTTTTGGAATGCATCATCTAGTATTGAAGAATCCATCAATGTTAATTCTACAGATGCTTTCCCTATTATTTCCATGCCCTGTGTGAGTGCTCCCTTCCCTTTTGTTGTTTGGAATGTTGATGTGGGAGGGGAGGGACTACTAAACTGTTCAGTTCTGAATTGTAGCTTGAGTAATTGCTGGAGTGCGAATTGGTCCCATGCAGTGATTGTGAGAATACCTGCATTTGCAGTGATGCCTCTGGAGAGTCCTTCTAACCAGTTTCTGCTGCTACTGAAAAGGACAAGAAGAGACTTTGGCATTACTGCCACAATTGTTGCGGCTGTGGCTGCATCTGCTGTTGCTGCTACAGCTGATGGGCTTGCATTATCTCAGACTGTTCAACAGGCTGCCGTTATCAACACATTGTCTGAGAGGGTGGCTGGTGGCTTGGACATTTAGCAAACGTTAAATGGACAGTTACACTTTGGAATTCTGATGCTTAACCAGCAAGCAGCACTGTTACAAGAGCAAATAGATATGTTGTGGATACGCCAACATATGTTATGTGCTTATGGAATGTCAGAAGTTTGTATAACCCCTCATGCAGCTTTTAATGCATCGGTCAAGGTTGCAGAATTGAATGCTTATTTGTGAGGGCCTTGGAAGGGAACATTTTTGAACTATACAATTCAGTTGGCACATGTTATTGTAAGGATTAATGAAACTAGAGTTGTTCCTGTAAATGAGCAGACCTGGTGATCATTAATGTCTAAAGCTGCTGGGTGGATCACTAGATGGGCAGGGACTGTTTCCCTCTTATTAATCTGTGCAGGCGGTATGGGAATTGGGTTATTTCTGCTATGCCGATGGCAACGCCAGTTCATTCGACACCGACAGGTAAACCAAGCAAGCCCTTCTGGCCATGTCACCCTCTGAATCTGCACAAGTATAGTTACAAATGTTGGACAGATAGTACCCAGAGACGGGCAACTCCTGTGGTCCTCATACGACCTAAGGCAGGGGGCATAAGGGCAGCCCCCTATGACGGGTAAGTTTTTGGGGAATTGCGACAGGTGACCTAAGACAGGGGCTATCTGATCTTCCACAGGCCGTTCTAGCCGATGTGTTCCTTTTAAAAATAAAAAGGGAGGACATGTCGGCAGCAATAAGTTTGCTGCCTTAATCTTAAATGCCCTTTTTTGTCCTGTCCCAGTTAAGTTGTTTGTGTGAAAATGTGCAGTTGGGTTCCGGAGTGCTGGGGATCAGTTCCCCTGTGTTTTTTCCTGTTTGGGGAAACAGTGTCCGGCTTGCCTCTGGATACAGAGTAACCGTTCCTTGGCTCCTGCTGTTGGAGGGGTATATAAGCCCATATTTGTACGAATAAAGAGAGCTGCTTCCCTGACGAACTGAAACTGGGTGTCTAGAGTGCTGTTTAACCTCGGCGTCCCTCGCCAGATTTCATGCTCCAGCTGCGCGGGTCGCAGCATAACAGTATACATAAAAGGTGAATAAACATTTACATCCCAGCATCCAAATCTCTGACAGCCCTGGTTAACATACTACTTATCTTTGGGGTATTTTAGAGGCAGCCCTTCCTTAGCTAAGTTCTACTTTGTGGGAATTACTATCTCCTAAGCATTGGTCAATCTTTTATATCACCAATTCTACTCTTCTACATTACAGCTTAGTAGTGGAGTGCTACCCAGTACATGAGATGCCATTTACAACCTCCACAAATTAACTCCAAGTGGATCTTACATCTAAATGTCAAACGCAAAGTGCAGAACTTCTAGAGGATACTTGAAACTAGGCTTCTCTGAGCTTGGCAACCTGCCTAGGCTTTGGGAGACTTCTCTAAGGCTCTGATGTAAAGAGCAAAAACAGAGCTCTGTCTCTAATACCAGGAATATGCTTGGAGGAGCTGGCAATGATCTGGGGCCAGGCTGGGAAGGGGTTGCTTCAGATCGTGATGGGGCTATCTATGATTTTCACTTCCAACACCACTGTGCCACTGTGGACTTTGTTTATAATGTTCTTGAATTCCCAGTGTTCCTCTTGTTCGATTAGCCTCCTTCGAATTTGTATACTTCCTTTTAAAACTGAACCCATTGATTTACATTAACAAGAGACTTGCTGTTCAATTTGGCACAAATCTCCATCCAATCTGTCCTTAGATTGGAAGCCAGGGCAGGGAACCACTGAGCTGTGTCCCTTCGGCTCACCTGGTCCTGTCACTCAGACCTCACTAGCCAATCAGAGCCTCCAGCGGACCTGCCAGTCAAATGGGAGTGTTCTTCCGGGAGTCAGGCTTCTGGCCCAGCTCTTCTGAGGAAGTCGGATGTTGTCCTGTGTGCTGTGCCTTGAACTCCGTTGTGGGGAGACAGTGGGTCAGCTCAGCAGCTGCAACATGGTGAGCGAGGGGTTGCTTTCCACAGAGGGAGAGGAGCAGTGGGCCAAGGTGCGTGAGGGCCCGCTGTCCCCAGGGGGGAGGAGTAGCCCGCCTCGGTGAGTGAGGGGCTGCTGTCCCCAGGCAGGAAGGAGTGGCAGGCCATGGTGAGCAGGGGACTGCTGTCCCCATGTAGGGAGGAGTGACTGGTCTGAGTGAGCGAGGGGCCGCTGTCCCTAGACTAGGTAGAACGGCCAGCCGAGGCTCGGGATCTGGTGTGGTGGGTTCTCCCTTGGCTAGTTGGGAGCCAGTGGCCAGACACAGAGTTCAGCCTGGTCCTGCCTGGTCTAGCGTGTTCTGATGTGGTCTTTGCAAGTCCCTGGGTCCCACTGGCAGCCTTTGAATAACTTCCCTCCCCAGGCTGTGTCTGTGCAGAGTGTTGGGAGAAGAACTGTGCTTAGAAATATCCTTGTTGTTAACATCACTATGAAAAGCTGGTGCCTGCAATACTTACATTGTCACATGTGGAGAGACATCACCAGATTTGCCAAACTTGGAGAGTACTGGTCTCTTTAGCTCTTTTAACACTTAACATTTAGGTTTAGGATCCATCTGGAGTTCATTTTGTGGAGCTTGTAAACGGTATCTCCTGTGTAGAGTAGCACTCCACTGCTAAACTGTGGTGTAGAAGAGTAGAATTGATGGTAGTAGAATTGATGGTATAAGGATTTATCAGTTCTTAGGAGACATTAAGTCACATAAAGTAGAATTTAGGTAAGGAAGGGCATGCATGTTAGAGATTAGTATGATGAGATGAAAATGTTCACCAGGATTAATCAGCCATTAAGCTACGTTCCCATAACAAATGAGACAACCCTGATTTACAGCCAGCCAAAAGGCCCACACCCTCATCAAAGGCCTCTAACATGGTGCTCAAGGGATCGTTACAGGGTCACAACCAACATTAAGTCCTCTTGTGCCATGAAGGTATATTAATTCTAGAACAGCTGCGTCTCCAGTCGTTTTGAAAAGCAGTTTTGAGTCAAGGTCTTCTATATTGATTGAGGTGGACTTGAACTCTGCTTGTGGCCCCACAGGGCATTGCCCTTGCTATTCTCCTGACTAACTACCCTAAATTCTTGGATTATACATCTACATCACCACAGAGTTCTAAAATTGCCAGTTTGAGTCACATAGTGGGCTGTCCATTGCAGAACAGGGAAAGGATTTAATGTGGCTTCTCCCTTCAGACCAGAAGAGGAGGAATAGTGTACTGTGTACAGTGCAGGGAGAAACAGACTAGACAATAGCTAGGTCACAGACTGAAATTGAAGGCAGTGAGCTGCAGGGGTCTCCATTACAAAGAAGGATGGGACATAGTGAGTGACTTTCTATCTAATTTCCCATCATGCATTAATTCCTTCTGTGTGAATGAAGACAGACAGAATTGGTGGGTGTACAGTTTGGGAGGGTAGCTTGAACTACTAAGTATTCAGTTTCCAATTATCGAACTCTCCTATGTAGATATGTGCTATCCTGGTATACACAGTTAAGTCAGCTCAGAGGTTTCAGACACAGATCACTGACTGTAACACCATGTGTCAGCTTACAGCACTCAGTGGCTAACATTTTACATGGGACAAAGTCATACAGTCTCTTATTAATGGCATTCTCCCTACCAGGGGACTGCCTACTCTGTTTCAAAGTCAGTATAGCTAAGCATTCCTCCAATTATTTTTATCATTTTAAAAATTCAATTATTGGTATCATTTTTTTTTAAATTTCATTTTCTTTAAATGCATTACTGCTATAATCTCTTTGTTTCTATTTTCTAATGTTTCCTGGTTTAAGAATTTCATTCCATTTTTTTCTTAAGTGGTATTTATTTATGTCAGTTTAGAGCAGTGGCTCTCAACCTGGGGGTCATGGCTCCCTTTTGGGGGATCAAATGATCCTATCACAGGACTGGCCTAAGAACACTGGGAAACACAGATATTTATATTACATTTCATAACAGCAAAATTATAGTTATAAAGTGACAGTGAAAATAGTTTTATGCTTGGGGGGGTCATCACAGCATGAGGAACTGTATTAAAGGGTCACAGAATTAGGAAGGTTGAGAACCATTGGTTTTGATCAATGTCTCCTGTAGCTCAGGCTTGCCTCACACTGTATAATTGAGAATTGCTTTGAACACCTAATCCTGCCTCTGTTACCCAGTGCTGGAAAGACAGTCCTGCAATTCCTTCCAGGCTGGGCCTTGACTGGTCTGTGAGAAGGAAAAATAGACCAGTGAATGAGTATCCTCCAACTTCTCTAGATTTTATCATGAATTTATAAATGAAGTGGGACCTGTGTAAGAGTTGAGTTCACTGACCAACTGTAAAGCAGGTGTAGTCACAATGCAGAAAAGGATGGGCAAGAAAAAGGATGAAAGCATTCCTGCTTTGACAGTAGTTGACATTAACAATGAGTAGTGAGGTAATCAATTTTAAATGATCAATAAATTACTATAGTTACACCACTTTAACCTAAATAGAAGAACTAGATAAAATGGTATGGCTCTGCCTAGCATGACTGGTGTTTTCCAGGTTTAAGATGTATACCCTGAGAGAAATGACATGAGTAGTACTTGGTGTGTCCTAATACAAATCCCTAGTCTCTGGAGCATATGGCTGTAAAGCCTGTTTCAACTTTTTAACAGAATTTTTTGGGATTATAATTATATTATTTCTACTATCTCTTTCCTGCCTCCAAGCCCTCCCATAGACCCTTCCTTGTGTTCTAATCCATGGCCTCTTTAACAATAGTTACTCTTTGGATGTGACCTGTATTTGGTTGCAGGACCTCCTAGCTATGAAGCAAAAGGTTGTCTGCACTAGACATTGAGTGTGTTATGGACCCTGTGCCTTAGAAGAGGAACAAGAAGTGCTCTAGGAGATTGGACAATTTTACTAAACTACAATTTTCCCAGATTAGGGCCCTGTCTGACCATAGTGTGGAAGGGCAAAGTTAGGAGGGTATGTGCTGTCTGAGTCCTTTGATCTCTGCTCACCCAGTAGGGTAACTGCTAATGTCCTTAAGCTCAGCTTGGTGGTCTTAACTAATGAGGAACTTTGGGAAGGCTTAGCCATCAGGAGCACCAGTGGGAGGTAGCTTACAGGTTCTTTCCATGATTCTTCTCTTGTTCTGCTATAGTGGGCTGCAAGCCAGGCCATGGTGAGTGTTGGGGCCACTGTCCTCAGACCAGGAAGATCAAGTTGGCTGAGCTATTAGAATCTGAACTGCTTGGACTGGGATGGACCATGAGCCAGACTGAGGTTCTATTGGTCCCTGTGGTGACCTAGGCAGTGGCCCTTAGCCTCTGAGCTTTGTTAAATGTGGATTCCCTGGGGAGGGGGAGGCTCTGCCATCCTGGCATGGGAGACTGTGAGTTTCTAATATCTCTGTCCGGTGTACACACACAGGTATTGCTTTTGTTGTGCAATGGGAAGACAGATTGGAAAAATGAAGGTCTGGTTTTTAGAAGTTCTGATTGTTTCATTCCACTTTCAGGTTTGTCTTACAAATGTTACAGATAATTTAGAAACTGGTAGAAAGGAGGAGATGGGCATCATCCTTCAGCAATACATGATTAAAATGTTTTCAACTTTCTGCTGCTGCTAGCAATCATGGTGTGATTCAGTGAACTTCACAGCTCACAAAAGGTGTTTCTGAGCTATAGAGATAGCTCAGGTTTGTATGGTGTTGTGCAGGTGGATAGGGCAGATGTCACATCTTGTGACATAATCCATATGGCAGGAAGCAGACATTAAATTATTGTTCAACATTGTTTTATGATTGGGCATCATTGGGCCTGGGTTTCCCTGAAACCACAAGGGAGCATGAGAGGCTATAGAACCATAATAGTAGGCTCTAGAAGAAATCACCTCAATTTGCAGGGAGGGCTCTAGAACATTGGACCTCTCTGGAGGAAATATCAGTAGCTGGAGGGTCAGAAAGTTAACAGTTTAAGGGTCACTTTGAGTTAATTTTGTGAAATCTGTCTTTATTTAATTTCTATACACATAGGTGGCTAGGTACACCAATTAAGATCACACTTTTCCTGGTTGGGTTTCCTTCTATCTTTTGATTAAAAGTTGACTCTATTTTCCTGCTTTTGTTCTTGGTTCTTTCTCTCTATCCTCTTTATTCTTTCACAAATATTGTACACATTCCTGATTATTGTAGCTTTTGTGGTAAAGATAGAAGTCACAATTGTATATGTGTACTCTTTTTTTCATAATCCATTGAGCATTCTGAGTTTTTCCATTTTGCTTGTAGCTTTAGAATCAGCTTTCCTGTTATAAATTGTTGGGCATTGTCTTTGGATTGTATTCAATTTATTGTGCAAATTGACCATAAACAACACCTTAATATTGTTGCATCATGTTCCCAAGGGTCATTTATATACTTTATTTAAGTTTTGTTGTTGTTAATCTGTGAAAGTCTTTTAGATTATTGAATAAAAAATATTATGAAGCTTAGTAGGTTGCTCAGTACAAATTCTTCTTGGTGATGACCTGAGTTCAGATGCCAGCACCTAAATCAGGATGCTCATAACCCCCTGCTACTCCAATTTCAGGGGATCTGATAGCCTCTTTTCTGGTGTGTCAGCTGTACACAAATGGAAGGTATTCTCTTTAACATACAAATGTACACATAAAAATGGGGATAAATTTCTTTTCAAAAGTTCTTGTGACATATAAAGTAATTAGAGCAAAACAAGTTGCTTTAGGTGTATAATAGAAATCATACATTGTTTCTTTAAAAATATGTTACCTTGCATTTGGTTTGGAAAAATTTTACTTTTCTCACTCTGATGCAGACTTCCATCTAATCATCAATCATAGGAAAGTGATCCTAAGTTTTGTGAGCAAGAAGGTAGATATGTATAGTTAGTATAATAAAAGTTATATTTTATTATGCTGATGGTCGTCATACAAGGTTCACATTCTAAACTCCAAACTCTGGTTCTAAGCCTATCTTGCCTAGGCTGCTCACCCGTGCAATGTATCTTAGCTGAAGTTCAGGTCCAGTCTCTAACAGAAGTCTCTGATTCAAGGGTCAGGATCCTGGTGGAGATGCTGTAGCCACAGGGTTGATCAAGGTGATGTCTCTCCACATGTGCAGAGTAGAGCATTGCTTTTGGTTTCTGTTTATATACTGTCCAGTGAGCATCATGTAGATCTATGACTGGTTATCTGGAGTGAGTGATATCACTGGGTTCTGGTTATCAGGTACAGCCTTGGGTATAGTGGAGTTCATGACTAAGCTGTTTTTTTACATGTCTAAACGGCTTTTTTTTTCAGTATCTAATGAGATGATTGTGTGTGTAGTTTTTTTTTCTTTCAGTTTGTTTATATGGTGGATTACATTGATAGATTTTCATATGTTGAACCATCCCTGCATCTCTGGGATGAAGCCTACTTGATCAGGGTGGATGATTTTATTTCATGTGTTCTTGGATTTGGTTTGCCAGTATTTCTGCATCAATGTTCATGAGGGAGATTGGTCTGTAATTATCTTTCTTTGTTGAGTCTTCGTGTGGTTTGGGTATCAGGGTAACTGTAGCCTCATTAAAAAAAATTGGCAATGTTCCTTCTGTTTCTATTGTATGGAACAATATGAGGAGTATTGGTACTGGCTCTTCTTTGAAAATCTGGTATAATTCTGTGCTGAAACTGTCTGGCCTTAGGCTTTTTTTGGTTGGGGGACTTTTAATGACTGTTTCTGTTCCCTTAGTGGTTATAGGTCTATTTAAATTATTTGTCTATTCTTGATTTAATTTTTGTATTTGGTACCTATCAAGAAAATTGTCCATTTCTTTTAGATTTCCAAGTTTGTGTAGTATTTTCAGAAATCAAGTAGGTTTTTGAAGTATGACCTAAGGATTCTCTGGATTTCCTCAGTGTCTGCTTTTAGTTAGATTGGCTATTTTGTTGATTTGCTCAAAGAACCAACTCTTTGTTTCACTGATTCTTTGTATTGTTCTCTTTGTTTCTATTTGATTGATTTCAGCCCGGAGTTTATTTCCTGCTGTCTACTCCTCCTGGGTGAGATTCCTTCTTTTTGTTCTAGAACTTTCAGGTGTGCTGTTAAGTTGCTAGTGTGATAGATTCATATCTATCGCCCTGCACAAAACTCAAGTTCAAGTGGATCAAATGCCTCAATATAAATCCAGTTACACTGAACTGGATTTACTAATAGAAGATAAAGTAGGAAGTAGCCTTGAACACATTGGCACAGGAGACAGCTTCCTGAATAGAACACCAGTAGCACAGACACTGAGATCAACAATTAATAACTGGGACCTCATGAAACTGAAAAGATTCTGTAAGGCAAAGGATACTGTCAATAAGACAAAACGGCAGCCTACAGAATAGGAAAAGATCTTCACCAACCCCACATCTGACAGAGGGCTGATTTCCAAAATATACAAAGAACTCAAGAAACTAGACATCAAAATACCAAATAATCCAATTAAAAAACTGGGTACTGATCTAAACAGAAGGATCTCAAATGGCCAAGATACACTTAAAGAACTGTTCAGCATCCTTAGCCATCAGGGAAATACAAATCAAAACGACTCTGAGATACCATCTTACACCTGTCAGATGGCTAAGAATAAAACATAATGAAAACTTATGTTGGAGAGGATATGGAGTAAGTGGTACGCTCCTCCACTGCTAATGGAAGTGCAAAGTTACAGCCACTTTGGAAATCAATATGTTGGTTTCTCAGAAAATTGGGAATCAATCTACCTCAAAACCCAGCTATACCAATCTTGGGCATATACCCAAAGGATGCTCAATTATACCACAAGGACACTTGTTCAGCTATGTTCATAGCAGCATTATTTGTAATATCCAGAACCTGGAAACAACTAGATGCCCCTCAACCGAAGAATGGATAAAGAAAATGTGGTACATTTATACAATGGAGTATTACTCAGCTGTAAAAAACAATGATATCATGAAATTTAGGCAAATGGATGGAACTAGGAAAAAAATCATCCTGAATGAGGTAACCCAGACCCGAAAAGACAAACATGGTATGTACTCATTCATAAGTGGATATTAGCCGTAAAGTAAAGAATAACCAGGCTACAATCCACAGTCCCAGAGAGGCTAGGTAACAAGGAGAGTCCAAAGAGGGATGCATGGATTTCTCTGAGAAGGGGAAATAGAAGAGATCTCTTGGGTAAACTGGGGGTGGGGGTGGGGGTGGGGGTTGGGAACATGAGGGATCAGGCTGGGTGGGTTGAGGGGTGGGATGGAGGGGGAGGGTAATGAAACATGTTGATATGGGGGCATTTTGGGGTTAGGGAGAAGAAACCTGGTGCCAGGGGAACTCCAAGGAATCCATAAGGGTGACCCCAGCTAAGACTCCTAGTAATAGTAGAAAGGGTGCCTGAACTGGCCATCTCCTATAATCAGATTGGTGACTACCCTAATTGTCATCAGAGAGCCTTCATCCAGTAACTGATGGAAGCAGATACAGAGATTCACAGCCAAGCACTGGGTCAAGTTCCAGGAATCCTGTTCAAAAGAGGAAGGAGGGATTGTATGAGCTGGGGGAGGGGGGTGTATGTGTCAAGATCATCACAAGGGAACTCACGGAAACAACTAACCTGGGCTCATAGCAGCTCACAGACTCTAGACAAACAGCTAGGGAGCCTACATAGGATTGACCTAGGCCCTCTACATATGTGTGACAGTTATGCAGCTTGATCTATCTGTGGGACTCCTAGCAGTAGGATCAGGGCCTCTCCCTGGCACTTGATTTGGCTTTGGGGAACCTATTCCCCATACTAGGTTACCTCAACCCTTAATACAAAAGGAGGTGCTTAGCTCAACTTAATATGCCATGCTTTGTTGACACTCATGGGATGCATGTCCCTTTCTGAACAGAAACAGAGGAAGAACTGATGAGGAGGGCAGAGGGGGGAAGGAGGAGGGAGGGAAAGAGAGAAGAAGAGGGAGGGGAAACTGCTGTTGGGATGTAAAATAAATGAAATAAAATTTAACAAAAAAGAAAAATATAAGCGAGAGAAACCTTTTGACAAATATCCATGCAGTGGACAGTTTCCAGGGACTCTAGACTAAAACAAGAACATCTGTGTGATGGATATACCCTCCTCTCCCACCAACTGTATAACATAATCATACAAAAGCTGCATTACATGAGGAGTCACTCAGAGTTACCTAAAGAAACAACCAATTCCAGCCATGCAGTAGGAAGCTGTGTTACTTGGCTGAAAATCTTAAGGAAAGAAGGACCTTGCATTCCTGTAATGATGGGAGAGGAAATTGTAGTTGGTATGTAAAATGAATAATTTTTTTAAAAAAATGTACAGAATAATTTATAATTAAAAAAGTGGGGCTAGAGAGATGGCTAGGCTCTTAAGAGTACTGGGTGTTGTTACAGAGGACTCAGGTTCCATTCCCAGAACCCACATGGTAGTTAATCATTTGCTATAACTCCAATTCCAGACATCTCCTGCCTTCTTCTGGCCTCTGTAGGTAATGCAAACAGACACATGAAGGCAGAACACCCATATAACTAAAATTAAAATAAAGGTTTTAAAAAATGAAAAGAATGGAATTCTCCACAGTGCTGTCACAGGCCTAAGATAAGCAGCAGCCAAGGCTAGTTAAAATAAACTCCTCTGGTTCTGCACAGAAGTAGCTGTGGCCTTCCTCTGAGCCAGCATGCTCAGAGGCAAAAGCAGCCTTATTCTGAGGTAACAATAACTCAGCATAGCTATCCAATGAAGAACAGCGACCACAGTGCTGATAGGTGACTTTTCCTTGATGCTTTCTATATTTGTTCTCTGTCCTTTGCATTTGTGAGAATTGTGGCATCATGTGTCTTTTAGATCAAATATCAAGACTGACAGGAAGCATAGGCTCCAAAGCAATCTACTTTCACAGTGTCATTTACTTGATTTTCAGTTAAGACCTTGGTACAAGATGAACTGAACATGCCAGAGGCATGTTCATTTGTTTGTTTGTTTGTTTGAGACAGGGTTTCTCTGTGTAATAGCTCTGGCTGTCCTAGAACTCACTTTGTAGGTCAGACTTGCCTTTAAATCACAGAGATCCACCTGCCTCTGCTTCCCAAACTGGGATTAAAGGCATGTGCCACCACCACCCAGCTGCCGGAGGCTTTTTTATAATTTATATATGTTACTACATGACTTTAAGGTAAGAATTCCCCTAAATGTATCTTCTTATCATTGTGACTATGTTCAGAATTGGATTTGTTAACTGAGAATGCTTAGGAATAGACAGAACTCTACAGGAAGATGTCCAGACTCCCTATGTAAAATGTTTAGAAAAAGCATTTCTCTGGAAATGACTGCTATGTTCTCCTTGCCTCTTGTAGGCAAGAAGTCTTTGTAAGTTCTTCTGTCTTGGCTGCTGTGATGGCTATTCTTGAAAGTCAAACAGACAACCTCTGGAATTAATTAAAACCAAAGAATTGGATACACTTGCGAGGAATTTTTCCTAATTGCTGCTTTTGAAGTGGAAAGACCCATCATGAACCTGGATCTTTTGAGGTGATAAGATCCACTTTTAATCTATGCCACATCTGGTGGCAGCCTACATGTATAAAGGATATTGAAGGAGGAAGCTCTCTCTGCCTGCTTGCTCTAGCTGTGGCTAAGAAGAGCATTCTTTTGCTGTCATTAGAGCCTAGTTCTTAGGAATTCTGTTGTATACTGAAGACTAGCTAAGACATCCAGCTACATGGGCTGAACATCTACTGGATTCCTCAATGATAACTAATGTTGGTCTAGCTGGACCACAGCCTGTGGGAAATTCTATTAAATCCTACATACATAGAGAGATCATTCTACCAGTTCTGTTCATGTAAAGAACATTGACTAATAATGTGTAAGACGAATCTTAAAAAGTTTTACTAATAAAAAACCAGGAGCCAGATATTGGGGTGAAAGCCGAGAGATCAGAGGAACAGACAAGCCTCAGCTACAAGTTCTTACCCTAGGAAATCCTCAGCCCAAGAGAGAGCTACTTCCTGTATACCCACGTCTATATGCCTTTCTGTCCCTGCCCTCTTACTTCCTCTCTCTGCCCAGCTCTATCACTTCCTGTCTGTCTGTACAGACCTCCAGTCCTCTATGGTAAACTAGTGCTGGGAATTAAAGGTGTGTGCCACCACAACCAACTCTGTTCCTAGTGTGGCCTTGAACTCACAGAGAGCTAGATGAATCTCTGCCTCCTGGATGCTAGGATTAAGGGCGTGTGCTACCTTACCACTGCCTGACTGCTATGTTTAATATAGTGGCTGGCTTTTTCCTCTGATCCTCAGATAAGCTTTATTGGGGTGCATGTGGGGCGTTTACCCACCACCCCCACAGCTTCCCAGAGTTTTCTTGAGTGTGAGCAGCAGGAAATATTAGATAGAAGGATTTATTGCGGAGAATATTGCGGAGATAAACAGATAGAAAATAAAGGATAGCCCCGAGAGGGCCTGGAACCTTTTCCAATGGGCCCTGTCTCTGCCCCAGGGTTTTTATAGAGACGCCAAGGGGGTGGAGCAAATGTCCTCCTCCCCCAGCACAGCCAAGTGCAGATCATCTCAGACACCTGCACTCAGGCCCGTGGTCCTAATCATCCTCTATGTGGATCTGCTGGGTAAAGCCACGAGGAACCCGAGAATGGCCCCCCACAGGTCCCCCTTTCTTATTATATAAAAAAAATAACTATTAATGGCTTACAGCAATCTCCATAGCTGTTACACCTCCCAGTATGGGAGTAGAGGATGATAAAGATGGCATTTCTCTTTTGAATTAGGTCCAAGGTGACTACAGCAGTCTTAGCTGCCTCAAGGCCTTTCTAAACCAAAAACTCTTAAGGCGACTGACAACAAACTTAAAGAATCTCTTAGCTTCATCATTACCATTAACAAGTTAACAAATATTGCTATTCATAGTCACAATTCTCCCAATCTTACAACTCAAAGCAAACTCTTAACAGAACCATTTGAATTAGCATATATGGTGCTATATATAGTTAACAATTTTCTCCGCTTTACAACTTTAACTCTTAATCATTTGAATTTTCTTGCTAACAACATAGGAAAAACTTTGATGTATTCACATCAAACTTAAATATTTTCTTAACTCCACAAAACCAGGGTGCATTCATATCAATAGGTTAAACATAATTTCTGCAAACATAATTCGATCTCATAACTCCTCCTTTTCTTTATAATTTTTTAAACAAAGTCCCAAACCTAGTTAGAAAAACCCAAACTTTTCCATTTAAACAGTTCCATTTGTAACACAAAAGCAGTTCCATAATTCCATTTTTACATGAACAGTTCCACAAAACAATTCATGAATCACCAGTTAATAAAGCATATATGCATACACAAAACTGCATCTTGGTTCTAGGTAGAAATAAATTTCTTCATTTAAACAGTTCCTAGGTCATTACTATAAGTAAACTCAAAATTGTCCCATTGCAATTAAATCTCTATTGTGCATTTCATTTCTTAAGTCCCAAAATTCAAACGATAAATTCTGGCACCAGCCTTCCAGATATGAAGAAATCCATAACCAAAATCTTTCTGTAGTTTTACCTCATTTTAAGTTCAAAAAGTTCAAAAAAGTAAGTTCTGGTATCAGGCTTTCATTTCCAAATATGAAGAGACGTTTTTCAACCAAAACTTTTTGCAGTTAATAATTTTAGTTCAAACAAGCATCTCTAACTTTTGTTCTCACAGAGACCTTTTTTTAGGTACAGTAGTACTTAAACCGCACTGTTTTTGATGTTAGCTCAGATTTTTCTGTGTTGCATTGATTTTCCACAGATCTCAGCTGCGGATGCCTTGTTGTGCTGGTTCTGGCATCGGCCATTCTTAGCGGCTTCTGGAACTTTTGAAAACCGCTCAGACTGCCTGCTTTGCAGTCTGCTAGGACACTAACTTCTGTATCTCAGGTTCTTTCACCATATACATTAAGAATAGACTCACACTTAACATTTACATTTTACAAACTCACATATAACATTTTTGGCCTTGCAAAGCATTTAAGACTCGCATTCAACATTTACACTTTTTTTTACAAACTCACATATAATGTATTAACATCTACTTATTTAGACTCCTTAACTATAGAAGTACTTTAGCAAATATATTTCTTATTACTTGTTATATACTTATATTCATTCCATCTTATTTCTTATTTAAACTTACATTTACAACTAGTATCTTTACTTCTTACAAGCTTATTACTACATGTCTTAAGACTACCTTAGATATTTCTTGCAAGCTTATATTCTTAAAGGAACTCTATAGGTCTATTTTACAAACTTATATAGGGCTACCATTAGCATATATCTAATTTAGCAAACACTCAAAGATTTGTTAACACAGATCTAACAAGAGAAAATTTCTACAAACTCACATATCTTATTTTCATCTTTTTCTACTTCATACTCTTAATTATCACTATCTCTATTAGATTCTCTTGACTAAACAGGAAGTACGTACATCATTTCTAAAGTTTAGAGTTTATAGTCAGCTTTGCTATAAAGCACTGGGATTTAGTGAGTGTTGTTATAGAATTGTGATAGTTGTTGCTAGGGGACTGTAACCTTCCCAGGAGGAAGCTACACTCCAAAGTTGCCAGTTCTCTCAGCCTTTCCGGACCGGCAGAGATGCACTGTCCAGCGGTAAATGGTTTTTAACTAGAGGCTGTCCCTTCACCCAAATTCATAATAGCTCCCCTAAGTACTTCAATTCAGACAAACGTTTCTATTACAGCAGTACTTTTGGTTTGTTCTACCAAGAAACTTCACTTCACGCTGGGTGAAATTACCATATTTAGCTGCTGTAAAGCTCTTTGCCAAATACTGCACAGCTATTAGGTGATATAAAGTATTTTTCTAAAGGAGCTAGTAAAGCCAAAAGTGGCACACCTCTGAACTCTATTTCCTCACTGTTTGCATTAACCAGTGACAAAACCTCAGAAACACTAATCAAGCCACTTTCATTCTGGTGCCTTTATAGAAAGGTCATTGGAGCTGACTTTTCTTAGTTCCACGCTCCTTACCAGCCGCTCAAGTAACCACTGAGCTTCATTCTCTTGTGAAAAAACACAAACATGTCCTCAACCCCATATTAACACAAGATCGGGACCCTTCCATATTTCCAAGCAGGGATCTTTCCATTTCGCATTACCCTCAGCTAAAGGACCAGGAAGATTGGAGTGAGTGAGCTCTAAGATGGCCCACAAAGCATGGCAGCTTTCTTTTGTGGAATAGCGTCTTGGATTTGTTGAAACATTTTGACTTGATTGTTGTTAGTTCCAATATTTTCACCAAAACTGTTACTATTCAAAGGAGTCAAGAACATAGATGTTCTTTCGTGAAACATATCCTTCATTAGCTTACTTTGAGAAAAAGCATTTTCAGGATTTAGTATTTTCACTTCATTAGCTTTAACTCCTGATGTTATTAGCAGCTGTGATATTTAACATTGATTTCTTATAAGGAACTTTCAGGTGAAGCAACTCTTTTGTAAGACAGCTAGATTTTCTGAAGTTTGTTTCCCATCTATAAAGCAGTCATTTTTTGAATGCCTGTTTCTTATCCCCTTAATTAGATTTGCAAAGGAATTACTCATTGCAGGCAGTTTGTTCAAGAGGTAAAGAATTTTTAATTTCACATAAGTTTCTTCATATCTAAGACAATGTTCAGTGTATAAACTGCTTTCCCTTGTTTTCTTAATGATCTTAAAGTGGCTTGTTTGCTCTTATAGGTAGCTTTTTGTCATCCAGCTACGGTAAAAACTTTGCACAGCTATTAGGGTAAATAAGGCATTTTACCAATGGCGCCCCAAACCTCGAAGCACCTAGTTCCGTATCCTTTCAATTTTTCATTGGAACTGACACTTAAACTCTTAGACGATTTTCCTCCTTATTCTTTTAAAGGCTGTATTTTAAGTTTACCATGAACGTATTTTCGAGCTGACAGAAGTGTTTCAGGGCAATGTCACCATCTTTAGCGGAAAAACTGCCTTTCCCAGAATGCAATTCCCTTATATCAGTCCATAATATCAGTCCCTTATATCAGTCCCTTATCTCATTTCCCATATCAGTCATTTCCCATAGTTCTTTTTGGGTCTGAGAGTCAACTGGTTCTTTTTTTACCAGACTTGCTTACAAATTCTTGCCTGGGAGGTTTGAACAAAGTTTTTTGCTTTTGCAACGGGAGATTTGAACAAGCATTTTACATTTTTAGCTACAGGACATTGGGAGATTTCTATTCTCTCCTCAGCTGGCTTTAACAGGTGTCTCTCCATCAGACACTGGCCCCCAAATCAGAACTGCACCTGCCTCGTTAGCGCGCATTGAGGTGGGCAATTTCTGATAGCAACTTTCCTCGGGGCTTGTGTTTGTTTTAGCCAGTCAGTGAAAAACAAAAGCATTTACAACAGAGCTTTTCCATAGCTCCTTCAGAGAGATTTTCTCCCACTGATTTTATTCTCATTATGCTTGTTCCTTCCTTCCCCAGGTGCAGAGCTTCAGGTATCAGTCTATGGCTCTGTACCTCTGCTAGCTGCCTTTGGAGGAAGGGGCTTTTTTTTCTCCCCCTGAATCTGCCTCAAACTCTTAGCAGCTTTCACAGGTCATGCATTTTCTGGGGAGGAATCTGTTCCTTCTGTTTCTTCAGAATCTTTCTCCCAGACAGTTCCCAGTTTGGTCTCAATTTATCCCCTCTACTCCAGAAACATTTCCCAACGCCACAGTGACAGCTTTTTTGCTTCTGAAGGTAGGGGCTTTAGTCTGTTTCTGTTTTCGGGGTCTGTGTGGTTTGTGTACAGATTGAAAATCTAACAAGGGAGGTTTTTGCCATTTCTAAACTCCCATTAGGACAGGTGTTTTGCCTCATCAGGCCTTCACCTGGTCCAGTCCCCCAGTGGGTTGCATTTGCTTGTCTGGGTGCTCAAGGACAGAGCTTATACCAGAGGCATTCACCCCCTAGGGCTAGACTCCCTCATCTCATCGGAATCAGTTGAAACAAAGCTTTTTCTCAAAGAGGTGCTTTCTCCGATAGAAAAGAAAGCTTTACTCCTGGATAGTTTTGTTCTGCCCTGGCTGGGCTCTTTCTCCAGACAGCATTCTGACTCAGCAGCACAACTGCTTTAGACACAGTTCAGCTTTACTGTTTTCCCAGGAAGGTCCTTACTCTGATAGGAAAGCTTTTCTCAGATTTCTTTTTTGCAGCTGTGGACCTATCAACCCGGGACTTGTAGGAAAGCGGGCAACTGTGCTGTTCCCACTGGCTTTAGCTTTGTTTGCTCATTAGCAATCTTCCCCTGGGTCCTGCACCTTCCTGCCTCAGCTGTGCGCTCCAGGAAGTTTACCACTGCAGGAACCCTGGTATCCCCAAAATGCACTCCAACTCAGAGGCGCTGGCCAGTCGCCTCTGGGTTTTTGGTCAGAAGAGAGGATACAATGCTAACAGACTTTGCATTGCTTCAGGGGATCTTTGCATTAGGACAATAAGGAGCACCTTTTCATTCTGAAACGCTTACTCAGAAACAAAACCCTTGATGCCTCAGCTCTGCTGTAACTGAAAAGCTTGGCTTTTTTGCTTTTCTCAGGCAAAGTTTCCTGTCCTTTTGGGCTCTCTGTAGCTCTTTACCCACACTCTAAGCATTTCCCTCAGGGTACTCTGACCCACTGTCTTTTACTAGCTTGAAGAGACAGAGCTTAGAGATTTTTAGGAACTTGTCCCTGCCTCCTGCATTGCAGGGAGGATTTTTAAAGCTTGAAAGAGAACTTAGAGGTTTTGCTGTCTTAAGAGGTTTGTTGTTTTCCCTTAGAACTAATCACAGGTGGTCCCCATACTAATATCTTCAGGTGATTCTAATTTTTTGTCCTTCTGAGAAAGTTAAAGGCTTTAGTTTTGAGAGCTTTTGAGAAAGAGTAAAGCTTTTTTCTCCCCAAATTTTCCAAGAAAAGCTTTATAGTTTAAGAGAGACTTTTTTTCCCCAGGAGAAAGACCAACTTTTCCCAAAACTTCCCAACTTTAAACTTTTTGGCATTTTACACCCCCATTTTTGCCTCAGGGAGAAATCACTTTCTCCTGCAGCTTGGACTTAGCATTTCAGCTGTCCCCAGGTCAAAAGCTTCCATAGGAAACTTTTTTCTTCCCCATTAACTCAGAGAAGAGCTTTTTTTACTACCTGTAAAGCCCAAAGATTTTTTTCCCAGTTTGCATTCAAAGCCCCCAAAGTTAGAAAATTGGAGAGTTTTTCTGTCTAGTTGCCTTACTTATCTTAAATTTTTTCTACACAATCTTACACTTCTAAGTTTTTCCTACACTATATTATTACCCTATGCCTTATACTTATTTTTCACAGATAGAAATTGAGAAAGGGATAGAAGATAGAAAATTTTGACAGAAGAGAATTGCGCTGCAGCATTGGACATCCTTCCAGTCCGCTTTCCTTTTCTCTCGAGGATAAAACCCCTGCCCCTCTCTCTCTCTATATATATAATATATATTTTCCATAACACCAGCATGCCTTTCCACTGGCAGGGCTGACCCACACTTTCGCCAAAAACTCTGTAATAAAACTATTATTTTCCTTTATCTTTAGTCCCTATTACTTTGTCTTTAGTCCCTGTTCATTGTCTTAGTCCCCCCATTTTTGTCTTTAGTCCCCCCTTTTTCTTTTTCCCTTTTTTCTTCAGTCCCCCTTTTTTTCTTTTTTCCTTAGTTCCCCCCTTTTTTTTCTTTAGTCCCTTTTTTCTTTTTTCTTTAGTCCCTGTTCAGGCACCATTCTGTGGGGCATTTACCCACCACCCCCACAGCTTCCCAGAGTTTTCTTGAGTGTGAGCAGCAGGAAATATTAGATAGAAGGATTTTTTGCAGAGAATATCACAGAGATAAACAGATAGAAAATAAAGGATAGCCCCGAGAGGGCCTGGAACCTTTTCCAATGAGCCCTGACTGTCTCTGCCCCAGGGTTTTTATAGAGACGCCAAGGGGGTGGAGCAAATGTCCTCCTCCCCCAGCACAGCCAAGTGCAGATCATCTCAGACACCTGCACTCAGGCCCGTGGTCCTAATCATCCTCTATGTGGATCTGCTGGGTAAAGCCACGAGGAACCCGAGAACGGCCCCCCACAGGTGCACAAATAAAATTTCCCCCTTTTTTTAAAATCAAATAAAAAGTTATAACTAATATAAGAAAGACAGTACAGCAACTATGTACAATATATACAGCAATAAATACATCAACAATGTCTAGTCCATTTGCATTTGATAAATTCAGAGAAAATATTCTATTATCCTATTATGGTGAGTCCAAAATGTACCTAATTCACTTTCTATCCTAACTTGTATTACCAACTGAAAACTGTCTTTTGATGTCTTTCAAACTTATATACTTTACACCTCTTAGTGAGTTTCTTTTCTGAATTTCTTAACAAGGAAAACTATATAACTATCTAATCTTCCACTCCCTCAGAGACCTGAGAAGGAAATAATATTACCTAGTAAAACAAGAAGTGCAAACAGGCAACTTCCAAAAAATGTGAGAAATGACAGAAACAGCTGACTGCCTAGACAGTCACCTGAGGTTCCTCTGCAATGTTGGGGCATCGTCTTTGGCCTACTGGCTTAGCATATCTGACAGACTCATCTGTGAAGTAGGATTTTCTAAAGAATCTTCCTATCTTGTTTTGGAAAGGATCAACAGTCCTTTTTTTGTGTCCTGTTTGTCCATTTTGGACACCATACTGTCAGCAGTAGATGCAAGGGCATTTTCTTACCCAGTGGCTAACTTTTGCCACAATGAAAGTAAACTCCATAGGGAGTTTCTTCAGTGCCCATCATCTTCTCTGAAGTAGATTGGTACTGCCAGGAGTAGACATGTGTCATAGTCATAAAAAAAGAAAAAAATCTGTTATTAAAACATCTTAAATGCCATATTCTGCAGATCTCTGAAGTGTTTGAAGATGACCTGTCTATCTAAAATATATTTCTGCTTGACCTTGAAAACATACCTAATATGACTACAAGTTCGATTGTAATGACTATCTACTAACATTTCTTTATATCCTAATTAGTTGGTAATAATAACTATCAAGGATTAGAAAATTACATTACATTGTTAAATGAATTGTATAGGTACAATACCTTGAACAAGATTAGAAATATATGTACAGTATGTTCTAACAAAATCAATCTCAAATTTGTATTAATATACATAATTTGTATACAATATACAAAAATCCAATCCAATGTAAAATATTTAAAACTAGTAGTTGCCTTCTAAAAGTAGATTCAATAATCTACTTTTTATCTCATCATATATCCATATTCTCTCTTTTTTTTCAGAGTAAATTCAATAATCTACCCTTTATCATTTCTATATCATCATTTCTATATCTTTTTTTTTTCAGAGCAGATTCGGTAATCTACCTTTTATCTAAATCCTCTTTTTTCTTTTTCTTTTTTCCTTCAAACAAGAACCCTAAATCTAATCTCCTTTGTTTAGCCTTTTTCTTGACCATTAACAATAACAACTTGTAACCAACCATCCTAAACAATGACAATTATCCAAAACCCACTAAAAGACCAAAAACCACCCATCCCACCTCTTGGAAATATGTGCATCGTGTTCTTAAAATTACTTCCTGCTGTCTGGGGGTGAAGGCACCTTTAGGGGATCCCAAAAAGAAAAATTTTGAGTTAATTGTCAAGTTCTGGGAGAGGCAGCTGCATCATTTGTTGTCTAATCTCTGCATAATGCCAAAATGCAGGGCTTGTCTCAAGTCTTTGTTCAAGTGGTCTGTGAGACTGGATCATCTCAGCTAGCCATCTCAAAATTGTCCTGAGCAGTTTCTTTGGGTGGTGTTTGTCAGCTTAGTGGTATTATCATCATCCTGATGGAATCATCATTGTGGAGCCCCATCATCTTTTTGGAGACTTCAAATTTGCTATTAGGTGTGGTCATGATTCCCTGCAGAAAACTGATAGAGACTCAAATATGAAAACATGTACAGGCAGCTAGATGAAGCCTTTTCTCTAGAATTAGTACTCTATATGACCATTAGTATCATGACAAAAGTTTAATATATATAAATCTTATAAATTTTGATATAAAATTCATATCTTAAAAAAGTTTTAAAGAGTCAAAATAGAACCAAAGAATTATGAGATTAGTGGCAATAGAATAGTCTCTTAATTATGGTTTTCTTCTGTCCTATATTAGCTCTTCTGACATGATACAGAGATTTTAGATTTTCTTTTAACAAGCATGCTTGGGTTTAGAGAGGGAGAGCGCCATGCTCCAACTCCAAAGTCAACTTTGACACAAGCGTGCTTGGGTTTAGAGAGGGAGAGTGCCATGCTCCAACTCCAAAGTCAACTTTGACTTTTAATTGAACTGGAACTACATAAAGATCATTGCGTTAAGTGTTTGTAAAAAAAAAAAAAAAAAAAAAACCCAGCAGAAACAAACATTTAGGAAGCCTTACAAAATTTTATATGTGATATACCAAAAGACCAATTTATTCTTTTTCTTGGGACATTTTTTCTGGATAATTTGTCCTTTTTCTTCAGATGTCTTATTTGTCCAGTGTTCTTCAGCTTCCTTAGCCGCCTTCTCCTGAAAGACAAAAACAAAAACCCTTCCCCAGCCCTAACTTTGGGAAGATTCCCTTTTGGCAAGTTATATCTGATTAAATGAAAAGCATTTGTTAGTTGTGCAAGTTAATTGAAATTGAATGGTCATGCTGGTTGATGAACCATTACCTCTTCTAATCAAGAGGTCTCTCTTGTTCAAATCAAATCTTTATCAATTTTGATGGTATCTATAGCTTTTCTTTTCCTGTAGAAACAAAAGGAAAACTTTGTCCCCACCGTAATACATATCCTGGTTTCCATTCTGAGGTCAGCACATCCTTAAAGTATATATAGGCTGATTTAATTCTGTAGTTTTTTTCTATTATCCAATGTTTCTCCATAGCTGTTGTTCCTTTCTCATTAGCATTGAGAAAATTCAAAGTTAATAGAGCATTATGTAATCTATTTCTGGGTTTTGTTTTGTTTTTTTGTTACCCCTTTTTGTTTATTTAGCATATCCTTTAGAGTTTAATTTGCTCTTTCTATGACTGCTTGGTCTGTAGGACTATGTGGTATACCTGTAATATACTTTATATTTTAATAAGTAAAAAACTGTTTCATTTTAGCAGAGATGCATGCTGGAGCATTGTTAGTTTTAATTTGTGCAGTTATACGCATGATGGCCATAACTTCTAGCAAATGTGTGATTACAGAATCAGTCTTTTCAGAACTCGGAGCAGTTGCCCATTGCAATTCTGAATAGGTATCAATGGTGTGGTGTATATACTTCAGTTTTCCAAATTCTACAAAATGAAACACATCCATCTGCCAGATTTCATTCCTTTGAGTACCCTTTGGATTATATTCTGCTGATAGTGGAGTTTGATTTTAAAAAGAACAAGTAAGACATTTCCTTACAATTTCCCTGGCTTGTTGCCAGGTTATGGAAAAATCCTTTTTTAAAAATTTATTTATTTATTTTTATTTATTTATTTTAAAGAGATTTATTTATTTATTATGTATACAATGTTCCACCTGCATGTATGTGTACAGGCCAGAAGAGGGCACCAGATCTCATTACAGATGGTTATGAGCCACCATGTGGTTGCTGGGGATTGAACTCAGGACCTCTGGAAGAGCAGTCACTGCTCTTAACCTCTGATTCATCTCTCTAGCCCCAGAAAAATCCTTTTTTAAACTCTTACTATTGACATGATTTTTTTTTAATGAAACTCTGAGGCCTCCAGCTTATTTCCTATCAATAGTTGATCGATCTCATCATTACCTTGTGCTAGAGGGCTTGGCAGACCCATATGGGATTGGATGTGAGTTATATATAAGGGATGCTTCCTATTCCTATCTTGTAACTGAATAAATAACAAAGTTAATTCTGACTCATGAGGGATAAATTCTGCTGTTTCAATGTAAGACCACTCTTTCAGCATACTGAGAGTCAGTAACTATGTTGAGGGGTTCTGAAAAATCCATTAATACCATCATAATTCTGTTTTTTTGAACCCAATTATAAGGACTTTGAACCACTTAAATTTTCTGATTTGTAGCCTGCCTTTCCTTGTTTATTTGCATCTGTATAAATTGTAGGGGTTCTAGATATTGGTGTTTCCCATACAATGCAAGGCAGAATCCATTTAGCTCTCTTTATAAGTTTAATTTTATCACTTTTGAGATATTTGTTAATCTCTCCCAAAAAATTACTGCAAGCTCTTTGCCAAGGTTCACTTTCTGCCCATAATTTGTCAGTTTCATCATTAGTTAAAGGTACTACAATTTCTGCTGGGTCTATTCCTGCTAATTGACAAAGTCTCAATTTTCCTTTTAAAATCAACTCAGAGATCTTTTCCACATAAGTTTTTAATTTTTTAACTCTGTTTATTTGGTAGGAATATCCATTCCAATATAATATCTTCTCTCTGCATTAAAAATTCTGTAGGAAAATGCTTAGAGGGTAAAATAACCAAAATACACTCAAGTTTTGGATCCATATGGTCCACATGTGCATTCTGTATTTTCTTTTCTACCAAGGCCAATTCTCTCTCAGCTTTAGCTGATAATTTTCTTGGACTATTTAAATCCTTGTCACCCTCTAAGGTTTTGAACGAATTACTCAGTTCATCATTTTTTACCCCAACAGCAGTCCATAGATAGGAAATGTCTCTGAATAATCTTTGAAAGTCATTAAGAGTCCGTAATCAGTCTCTCCTAATTTGTACCTTTTGGAGTCTAATTTTTTGTAGACCTACTTTATATCCTAAATAATTAATAGAATCTCCTCTTTGTATCTTTTCAGGAGCAATTTGTAATCCCCAACAAGGCAAAATTTTCTTTACTTCTTCAAATATTCTTTCAAAAGTATCTGCATTTGAATCAGCTAGTAAAATATCATCCATGTAATGATAAATTATAGGTTTAGGAAATTGTTTATGTATTACTTCTAATGGCTTTCATACAAAATATTGGCACAGGGTTGGGCTATTTAACATTCCCTGTGGGAGAACCTTCCATTGCTATCTCTTAATCGGCTGAGACTTAGTATAAGTAGAATCGGACTGTGAAGGCAAATTTTTCTCTGTCCTTTTCTTGTAAGGGTATTGTGAAGAAACAGTTTTAAGTTGATAACTATAAGAGGCCATCCTTTAGGTAACAGAGTGGGCAAAGGAATTCCAGATTGTAGAGAGCCCATTAGCTGTATTACCTTGTTAATTGATCTTAAATCTGTTACCATTCTCCACTTACCAGATTTTTTTTTAATAACAAATACAGGAGAATTTCCAAGGGCTGGTTGATTCTTCAATATGCTGAGCATTTAACTGCTCTTCTACCAGCTCTTCCAAGGCCTGCAGTTTCTCTGTTGTTAAAGGCCACTGCTGAACCCATACAAGCTTGTCTGTTAACCATTTTAAAGGTAGAGCTGTTGGTGTCTTTGAAAGATCAACAGCTGTTGTGCCCTGTTCTTGTACAATCTGGATGGTTGGTGACTGTTCTTTATAATACCTTCTAATATTTTTCTCAGAAGCATATGTTAGTTTATGGTTTGTTTCTGAGGTTGAAGGAATGTTAATCTGGGTATTCCATTGTTGTAATAAATCACAGCCCTATAAATTCATAGCTATATTAGCTTTATATATATATATATATATATATATATATATATATATATATATGGCTTTAATTTTCCTCCCTGTCCTTCTGGCTCTATACAGTTGACCTATCTTGTGCTCTGTTTCACTTGAGATAATGTTCCAATCCCTAACAGCTGAACATTTACCTCCTGAAGAGGTCAATTTGGATGCCAAGATTCTGGTGCAATTATTGTTATGTGCACACCTGTGTCTGTAGCATGAATCTTAAAGAGTCTTATTAATAAAATCAAACCTGAGGCCAGTTATTGGGGTAAATGCTGGAAGGTCAGAGAAGCAAAACAAGCCACAGCCAACCTCACCTTGCTAGTTCCTCAGCTGATCCTGTTTCCTCAGACTGGATACCTCTGAGTCCTCATCCAGAATGAATCTCAGCTGAACTGCTGCTTGAAAGCCTGGAAGCTTAACCAGCCAAATGCCTCTAGTTTCTGGTCTTCATGCCTTATATATCTTTTCTTTCTACCATCACTCCCTGGGATTAAAGGCTCGCTTTCTGGGATTAAAGGCCTGAGTCATCATGCTTGGCTATATCCTTGAACAGATGGATTTCTGCCTCTGAAATGCTAGGATTAAAGGCGTGTGCTACCACTGCCTATCCTCTATATTTAATATTGTGGCTGTTCTGTCTCTGACCCCAGGTAAGTTTATTAGGGTGCACAATATTTTGGGGAACACAATACCACCACATGTGTCTACAACACCCTCAATGAGAACATCATTTATTCATATTTTTAATTTTGGTTTTTGTTCATTTATAGAAATTTGCCAAAAATTTTGCTTTATGATTTCTCCTGAATTTTTTGTTCTCTCTGCTATAGCTGTTCTATCACCCCAAGGTGTATGGTATTTTACAACAAGCATTTGGTTATTTAATTGCTCTGAGAAGGGGTTTCTTCTATAATGGCAGGAAAGGACTGAACTGAAGTTGCCATGGGGGCCTGTGGGAGGCCCCTCAGTGAATTTCCTGACAGCAAAGGCAATGGATTATCTTGTCTGTCCCTGTTGATATACATTCTTTGTCCAATGTTTGCCTTTACCACACCTTCTGCATAATCCAGAAGGGAGGGGCATTCTGTTGGGATTATTCCTTGAAGAAACATTGTTTCTAGGAATGCCCTGTTTACAGTCCCTTTTTAGGTGACCTTGTTTACCACAATTAAAGCATCTGACATTAGTTTTCTTCAAAACTCTGGTAATCACCTCTCCTATCCAAGTATCATCATGGTCATGAGATTCAATAATAATTGTATCTCAGATCCATTCCTCCAAGGGTACTGATCTTACCTTTAACAGCCTAATTACCCTTTTGCATACTGTATTAGCATTCTCAAAAGCCAGAGATTCAATTATTATCTGTCTAGCTGCTGAATTTGGTATCATTCTATTTACTGCTAAAGACAGCCTTTGTAAGAAACCCATGAAGGTTTCTTTTGGGCCATGTATAACTTTTGTAAATGACTCGATTTTCTTTCCTACTTCTTCGATTCTGCCCCAAGCATTCAGGGCTGCCATTCGGCACAAAATTAGAGTGTGGTCATCATGTAAAGATTGTCTTTGTATATCAGTATAATCACCTTCTCCAAGGGTTTATCTTGGGAAATTTCCTCTAGCCTTACTGGTTTTGTTGTTGTTGTTGTTGTTGTTGTTTTCACCTGCTCACGAGGAAGATGTGCTGGCTCACAATAGTGCTCATAAAGGCATTCTTCCTTGTTCCATTTCTAATTATTCAACTTATTGTGAAGACTACACTTTTTATTATTATTAAATTGTCAAGAGATTGAAATGAATTTCAGGAATAATACTCCTAAAACAATGGAGCCATCATCCCACCTTCTGGTTCAAGAAAAACCTATATCTTGTTTGTGATCTGGTTCCCTCTTTTCTCTCCTGGTTGTCTGAAGTCCCTGTGACAACCAGGTAAAAAGTACCTTCAGCTCATATGACCTAAGTGTTAAGTCATAGGACAAACAACTTCTTTTGTGTCCTAAAATCTCTCTTTAATTGTTAAAATACTGGGCATCTTCTACCTATGGGACAGGGGAATAATTTCTCTCCACATTATGCAGTGGGCTGTGCAGGCTAGCCACATTGTGCCAAGGAAGAAGAAGGGGAAGTGTCTATGGAGTGCAGGAAGATAGCTTGGTCAGCTATTGCAGCCTGGGGCAAGTGCTATTGAAATGCATGTCTCTGAAGATCTGGAAAGATCTGGGTCTGGGTTGGAAGGTAGGACAAGGAACCACCATGCTTTGTCCACTCAGCACACTGTAAGCTTAAGGGCGGTGCTCTTGTCACACAATCCTCACTAGTCAATCAGGGCATGCAGGCCAACATGGCAGTCAGAAGTAGTGCAGGGCTCTTCAGGCTCCAGGCAGCAGGAGTGTCTATGTAGCTGAAAAGGCACCAGTGGTTTTGTTTGCTGTGCTGTGAGTGCTACTGCAGGGAGCTGTGAGGGGAACATGGGCAAGCTGGGGAGCCATGACATAGTGAGGGGCTGCTGCCCCCAGATGGGGAGGAGGAGATGGTGAGCTGCCCAAGCCAGTGTGGCAAGGCTTCCCCTGGGCTAGGTGGGAATCTGAGGCCAGATTTGGTGTCCTGTGAGGTCCTTTGCAGTCTTTGCAACTCCTTGGACCCAAATGCAGGCCTCTTCATAACTTCCCTCTGTGGGGTGCCTCTGTTCAGAGCATTGGTAACAGGGAGTTGTGTGTAGAAACATCTTTGTAGTCAATGTCAGCATGCTTTTGGTGCATCCATGGAAGGCAGGTTGCCAATTTCAGAGAGGTCTAGTTTCTTTAGTATCTTCTAGAAGTTCTGCACTTTGCATTTAATATTTAGATATAAGATCCATTTATAGTTAATTATGTGGAGGTTGTATAAGGCATCTCTTGTGTAGGATAGCACTCCACTACTAAGCTGTGATGTAGAAGAATAGAGTTGGTGATATAAAGGTTTTATCAATGCTTAGGAGATAGTCACATGAAGTAAAATTTAGCTAAGCAAGGGCTGCCTCTAAAACACTCCAAAGATAGGCAATATGCTAACCAGGCTTGTTATACATTAGGATATTAGGATACACGTTTGTTCACCAGGATTGTCCAGTAATTTGGCTTCAAGCCATTAAAAAGGAGACACTCTAATATACAAACAGCCACTATGCCCATCCCCATATCAAGGAACAGCCTCTAACAAGCTGTTCAAGGGGACATTACAGGGTCACAGCCAACATTAAGGCCTGGAATGCCATAAAGGTCCAGTTTTCTTTTTGAGAAAAGCATAGTTCTGCTAGATTGGCAAGACAGCAGGTGACAACTGTTTGAAAAGGAAAAATATTGATGCGTGGAGGGCTGGCCTGATCAAACGTGTGGTGGTATTGTGTTCCCCAAAATATTGTGCACCCTAATAAACTATCTGGGGTCAGAGAACAGAACAGCCACCAGATACAGAGGCTAGAAAATGGTGGCACTCACGCCTTTAATCCTAGCATTCCAGAGGCAGAAATCTGTCTGGATCTCTGTGAGTTCAAGGCCACACTGGAAACAGCCAGGCATGGTGACTCATGCCTTTAATCCCACGAAGCTAGCCTTTAATCCCAGGAAGTGAGGGCAAAAAGCAGAAAGGTATATAAGGTGTGAGGACCAGGAACTAGATAGAGGCTGGTTAAGCTTTCAGGCTGTGAGTAGCAATTCAGCTGAGATTCATTCTGGATGAGGACTGCGAAGCTTCCAGTCTGAGGAAACAGAATCAGCTGAGGAATTGGCGAGGTGAGGAAACTGTGGCTTGTTCTGCTTCTCTGATCTTCCAGCATTCACCCCAATACCTGGCTCTAGGTTTGCCTTATTAATAAGACCATTTAAGAGTCATGCTACAAACAAGGCCTTCCCTGAGGCCCTCATGTATATAGAAGGAACATAGCTTCTTCTCAAACCCAGGAGCAAGCTTGGAAAAGTCAAGTAACAGTCTGGGAGCTTTCCCCGAGTCTCTGAAGTATAGAGCAAAAACAGAGCTCTTTCTCCAAAATGAGAAATATGCTTGGGGGAGCTGGTAATGGTCTCTGTCTAGGGCCTTTGTGAAGGGGTTGCTTGAAATCCTGAGAATCCAGCTCTTCCCACCACATGTAGCTGTGGTTATCAGTCACAAGACCACTGTGGGCTTCATCAATAGTGTTCTTGAAATACTCTGTGTCCCCCATATGCAGCATTGTTTGATTAGCCTCCTCCCTGAGGTCATCCTATTGTATGATAGTTCCTGCTGACTTCATAGATGTCTTCTATTTCCTTCTATTTCCCCCCTGGAAGTAGTATACAAGATGCTATTCTTTTTTTGTTTTGTTTTGTTTTGTTTTTTGACACAGGGTTTCTCTGTGTAGCTTTGCGCCTTTCCTGGAGCTCACTTGGTAGCCCAGGCTGGCCTCGAACTCACAGAGATCCGCCTGCCTCTGCCTCCCAAGTGCTGGGATTATAGGCGTGCACCACCACCACCACCACCACCACCACCACCACCGCCCGGCACAAGATGCTATTCTTAAGAAGCTTACTTGGCATGAGACATAGTTTGTGCAAGACCTCCCCAACCCACCTTTTATCTTTTCTACCTTCTGTTTTTTCTGTCTTTCTCATCTTCTGGGACCTCTTCCTCAGGACCATGTCATTGAAGAATGACCTGCTGTGTCAGGTCACTGTTGTATTTATGAAATGATTCTGGGAGTAACTTTGCTGTGTAAGTCTCTCATCTTCCTGAGTGACTAAACTTGCAATTTCCTGTCCTGATTTAAATTGTTCAAAATGTAATCTGGTGTCTGAACCTAAAAGAAACTTAAAGATCACAGCATATGTGGAATGCAAAATCTGTTCTAGACTGGCTTCTCTTTGATCATTAGCTGGATTGATGCATGCTATCATTAAAGAGACTTTTCTTTATTAATCTCTTAAGTGTGTGGAGTAATTTATCACTGGAAAGGCATATCAATTCTAGAACAGATGTACCTCCTGCTTTTTGGAAAAGAATTTCTGAGACAGTCTCTCCTATGTTGACTCTGGTGTCCTTGATCACAGTCTGTTGCTCTCCAGGGCAGTGACCTACTGTCCTTTATATTACACCTAAATTCTTAAATAAATGACTTTACCATCTCCGAGTTTAAGGTTATCCACTTAAGTCATGTAGTTGACTATCCATTGCAGTCTCAGGAAAAGGATTTGCACAAGGAGCAAGGTTTCTGCCTTTGGATCAGAATAGGAGCAATAGTTTATTATGTACACTGTAGAGGAAAATAGGATGGGCAATCAGCTTCCAGAGTCATCCTTATGAAAATGGACCTGATTGTGGCAGGGGGAGTGATTTTGTAATTTTCCAGCATGTATTATTTCATGTCATGTGAATGAACACAACCCACATTGGTGGGTGTTCATGTTGGAAAGGTTAGCTTGAACCAATGAATATTGAATTTCCAATTAGGCAACTATCCTATACAGATATGTTCAGTTCTGCCTGACAGAGTTAAGTCACTTCAAAGGTTTGAGACATAGACCATTGACTGTAACTCTGTGTATCGGTTTACAGATCTCAGCAGCTAACATGTGCATATGGGCAAGATCAATCAGTCTCTTATTAATGGCATTACCTCTACCAGGGAAGGGCCTACTCTTTTTCAAAGTCAATATAGCTAGGTTTTTTTAATCTTCAAAATAAATTTTTTTTATCATTTTAAATAGTCAATTATTGGTATCATTTTTAAAATTTCATTTTCTTTAAATGCATTACTGCTCTAACCTCTAGTTTTTTCTGTTCAATATTTCCCAGTCATTAAGAATTTCATCCCTTTTTTTTCTGAAATGCTATTGATTTATTTAGTTCTGCTTAGAGCAATGTTTCCTGTAGCTTAGCTTGCCTCATGCTATGTAACTGAGAATTGCTTTGAATAACTCATCCTGCCTCTGCAGCCCAGTGCTGGGAAAATAGTCCTGGAACTCCTTCCAGGCTGTGCCTTGACTGGTCAGAAGGAAAAATAGACGAGTTAATGAGTGTCCTCCAATCTCTCTGGCTTTTATTGGGGACTTACAAATGAAGAGGTACCTGTGCAAGAATTGAGTTCACTGACCAATTTTGAAGCTGGTGTAGTGACAGTATAGAAAGGGAGGGGTAGGAAGGAGGATGAGGGCTTTCCTGCTTTGGCAGTAGTTGAGATTAGCAATGTTGATTCAGGCAATCAATTTTAGATGGTCAGTAAATGTCCTAACTGGCCGTTTCTTGGGGTCCACAGACCAGGGCAATCAAGAACCTGGATAAAATTATCATGAAACAAAATTACAAAATGGGCCTTTGAGTAATTATCAGTGTTACACTTTGCAGCAGTGTCGTGACAATCAAATATGTGCTTCGCTATTTTTGAAGAAATTGCTATGATATTTGCAGCTTTCAAATACTGAAAAAGATAATGTAGGGCCTCTTCAATTTTGTATTTTATAAGCTTTATTTGCTTCAGTGGCCATTATACTTTATGATTGATGATTCATACATATTGACTTTTAACTTGATATAATGAAGATAAGAAAGTTCCTGTAAGAGGTTGGAATCAGGGGTAGCATACACACTTATCTTGTACAAGGCCTATAGATCATTCCCAGAGCTCCCACCAAAACAAACAAACAAACCAAAAAACAAAACATAGTTTGTCTGTTATATGGAATAATGGCCTCTTTAAATTCTGCTTTTTTGTGTGTGAGATAGGTTCTCACTATGTAGCCCTGGTTGGATATGTAATCAGGCTAGTCTTGAACTCAGAGATATTCTTGCTTTTGCCTCCTGGTGCTGGGATTAAAGACAAACATCACCATACTCAGCTTTAAAACAGTATTTAAAATGTTTAATTAACAAATAGAGGATTTATACTTTTCTGGAGTGCAGCATGATATTTTGATATATGTATGCCTTGTGAAATGATTTAATTAAACTCATCAACACATCCATCACTTCACATAGTCAAAAATTGTAGTGAGAACATTTAAGCTTTCCTGATCTAATCTTTGAAATTGTGAATATCTTATAACACATGAAAGGGGGAAATTATAGTTGCCTATAGAATTAAGGCTGCTAGTTAGATGACCCTTGGAATGAAGTGATTTTTTTCCTAGATTATCTAGATAGGCCAAGTATAATCACAAGGTTGCGTTTAGTGCAAGAGGGAGACAGACAGGAAGTCTCAAAGTGATATGGTATGAGAGACTCAGCTACTCATTCTTGACATTGATGGATAAAGTGGGTGTTAACCAAAGAAGGCAGGAAATTTCTAGAGCTGACAAAGAGACATGAACATGCATTTTCTGCTAGAGCTTCAGAAAGTTTGGCCAACACATTGATTTTAGTGATGGGAAATTTAAGGCCAATAGGCTTCATCTTGCTCACTTGCATAGTTGTCTGTAGTGTTCAGTATCTCACAGTCTATTGCACTGGGATCTTAGCTGCTTGATGGAACTTGACCAGATACTTTCCTCTTTTCCCTGTCACATATTCCAGGGTACCTAATAACATTGTATTTGTCTTTAATCAGAGAGGGAGAGAAAAGAAAGAAGCTAGTATGTTTATAGCCCAATTTTACAAAATCTTACCCAGATTTTGAAAAGTATAATTGACAAACAAATATTGCATGGTTTTATGTACAGCATATTTGATATACATGTACACTGTTAAATGAGTGAATTAATCTAATTAATACATCTCTAACCTCAAACATTCAAGAGAGAGCATTTAAGATGTATACTCAGTGACCTCAAACATCTAATATAATATTATTACTTGTAGTCACCTCACTATACTGTTTATTTTTAAATACATGGTTGTCTATGCAAATAACAAATAACTATGGCATTCTGATTCCATTAGAAATACTTCAGTGAGGAATTGAATAGTATTATTGCAAATGTCAGTCTACCATATTCTGCAATTTATATCCCTTAATACTATTTAATCTGATGATATAAAACTTAGATGGCAAAGAAGACACTTAGTCTTGTTTCCTCAAATTTATCAGTGAGTATGCTAGCAAAATGCCTGAGTGCCCTTCAGCTGTTAAAAAAAAAAGTGAAATTATTAAATTTGCAGAAAAAGGTGGATCTTGGGGGTTTGATATTATGGGTGAGGTGACCTAATTTCAGAAAGATTAAAATCTCATGCTCTCTCATATTGTATCCTAACTTAAAATGTTTGTATGTATTTAAATAATGGGCTGTGAGAGTAGATTATAGAGTGTAAAACTAGACAGGTGTAGTCGGATGTTTCTCAGGTCCCACCAAGCTCCTGCAGTCCCGTAGCCTGCTTATAAAATAATCACTCGGTGGTGGCGCATGCCTTTAATTCCAGCACTCAGGAGGCAGAGGCTGGCAGATCTCTGTGAGGCCAGCCTGGTCTACAAAGGGAGTTCCAGGACAGGCTCCAAAGCTATACAGAGAAACTCTGTCTTGAAAAAAACAAAAAACAAAACAAAACAAAAATCACCCAGAAGCTTATATTAATTATAACTGCTTGCCCATTAGCTCAGGATTATTACTGTCTAGCTCTTACACTTAAAGTAACCCATAATTCTTATCTATGTTTAGCCACGTAGCTTGATACCTTTTCTCAGTTTTGCCTTGACAACTTGCTTTCTCTGTGTCTGACTGGTAACTCCTGACTCAGCCCTTCTTCTTCCCAGAATTCTCCTTGTCTGCTTACCCCACCTATACTTCCTGCCTGACTACTGGCCAATCAGCGTTTTATTTATCAACCAATCAGAGCAGCACATATTCACAGCATACAGAACAATATCCTACAGCACTTCCCCTTTTCTGTCTAATCAAAAAAGGTTTTAACTTTAACATAGTAAAATTACATATAACAAAACAGTTGTCAAGCAAGAACTACAGTTATAATATCTACTCTATTTGTATTTGGCAATATTAAACACAATACACTCTCCTATATTTGTGACTCTAAAGTTTCATATCTAATTTATCTTTTATCATAACCAATAAAATTATAACTAGTTTTCAATTACATCAAAGACCCCAGAAAGATATAATATTACCTAAGTAAACAGGAAATGCATTGTAAGCAACTTCCATAATTCTAGAAATGACAGAGACATCTTGCTGCCTGGACACTCATTGAAAGTTCCTCTGTAACGTTGGGGCATCCATCTTCAGCTAATAGGTTTAGAGTTTTTTAGTTGCTTCTCCCTGTGTCTTGTAGAATATTTGGCAGTCTCCTCTGTGAAGCAGGAACCTGAAGGACCATCTTGCCTTGCAAAGTTCAGTGGTCACCTTCCTATAGGTACTGCATGTCCAGCCAATAAACACTTTGACAAGCAGTCCAGGCAAGAACAGTTTCTTGTCCAAATGTCTATTTTTGCCAAGAAGAAGATAAACTCCATATGGAGTGTCTTTGACACCCATCTTCCTCTTTGAAGTAAATCGGTGCTGCCAGGAGCAGATGTGTCTCATTGTCCAGGAACGTCTAAGTTTTTAAAACATTTTAAATGCTATATTCTGTAGGTCTTTGAAGTATTTGAAGATTACATACCTAATTGAAATATATTTATGTATACTTAAAAACTTAACTAACATGACTATAAGTTTGATAATCATAGATGACTAATTATTAATCTGTATTTCTCAACTATACATTACAATTTCAAATGAGTTGCATAAACAAAATACTTTAAACAAGAGTAGAAATATACATACAGTATAACAAAATTAACTTTAAATTTGTATTAATAAACTAAAATCCATAGCAATGTAAAACATTTTAAAACAAGTTATTGCTCTTTAAAAGTAGGTTCAATAATCTACCCTTTCATCCTATCATATCTGTACTATCCCCTTTTCTTCATTAGAAAGAGATTGCATTTATAATAAACCCCCTTTAAATAAAAATAAACACTTATAAACAATAATTTGAGAATTTGGATGTAGCTTCTCATACTACTTCCTGCTGGATGGAGGCACTGTGAATCTTATGGGGATCCTGAGAAAATTAAGGATTATGATCAAGTCCTGACTGGAGTAGTCTATGAGCCTGCATTGTCTGATCCAGTTGCCTTGAAGCTGATCTGGATGTTGGAACATCTGGAGACCTCTTAAGGGGTCTTCCTTGATCAAACCATCTTAGCTTGGAAGCAATACATAAGTTTTCATCTTCTGTGGAAACAAAAGCAGAACCTTCCAAAGCAATGTATCCTTAGACATAAATTTTGAAGTCAAGATACCTTTAAAGTATATATATTGATTTAACTCAACAGCTTTTACAATCAAATGTCTTTCTGCAGTTAAAAATCCCAAAGACAACACAATCCAGATTCTCTTTGTAATATCCATCTTTACATGGCTTTTTTTTTCTTATAAATACCTGGCCTTAGCTTGGCTTGTTTCTAACCAGCTTTCCTTTTCTTTTCTTTTCTTTTCTTTTCTTTTCTTTTCTCTTCTCTTCTTTTTTTAATGCTGAATGCGATTTATTGAAGGGGGGAGGAGGTCTTAAATATAGGCTTACAGCACAATGGGAGAACCCCGGAGGGCAGAAGTTCGCTACCAATGTTTTACAATCTTCCATCTAAGCTGCAGGATACACAGACAAGGAACTTCCCTTAAACATTCAGGAGGGTAGAACCCGGCAGGGAATTAGCATAAGGAGGATATCAAGGTCAAGGTCAGCAAGCAAGGCAACAGTTACCCAAAACAGGGGCCAGGGCCCTACAGGTCCCCCCTTTTACTAAAAAATGAGCTTTTGACTTAGGTTGCGTGAGACGTCAGCAGGTCACCTTACCTGTCATGGAGACACCTGCCCAGGCCACACAGGCACTCTGTCTTAGGTTGGTGAGTGCCCCGCAGGCATTACCTGTCTCTGAATACTCATTATCATACAGGCTCAATTGTGTGTGAGCTGCAGAGTTAACTGCTGAATGGCTTATTTTTTACATTACCTTTACTGTCTCTTTAAAGACTTTATTTTATTTTATTTATTTATTTATTTATTTATTTTTGGTTTTTCGAGACAGGGTTTCTCTGTGTAGCTTTGCGCCTTTCCTGGAACTCACTTGGTAGTCCAGGCTGGCCTCGAACTCACAGAGATCTGCCTGGCTCTGCCTCCTGAGTGCTGGGATTAAAGGTGTGCGCCACCACCGCCCGGCTAAAACTTTATTTTTTAAAATGATTTCTTTATATAACTGTCTATATTCATTTTCTTCTCTCTTCCAAGGCTACATACATTTTTACACACACTGTAAACCATTTAAAGTCTTATTCCATCTGAATCTGCCTTATTGTGAATCTGTTGCTCTAAACTGCAGTGGCTAGTACTGAAACAGAAGCCTTGGCTGCTGACTCCACTCACTTCAGCTTCCCAATATGGCGGTGATACATTTACCACCAGCTCTGGGAGCCATGCGCACCACCAACTCTTGGAAGCAGTGGGTCTATGCCTCCATCAAAGCAGCATGTATCCTAGAAGCCATTTTTTTTTTTGTCTGTACTAGCAAAAGCTAAATCTGCCACACATTGTGCTGCACAACTTGGAGAAACCTCTGTGTAACTTGACGGGAATCTGCCATGCTGTAGCTCCAGCCTGCATACCATAAACCCACCACAGCCAGGGGACACATCACTGAACCTCAGTCTACCATGAGCAACATGACCTGGGAAGGTGCTCTTAGATACATTTATAATCTCTTCTTAAGCTCTCTCAGGTCTTAGGTGGAAATTCTTGCCACCACATCTGGGTGCCATTTGTAGTCAGATAGTTCTTGGGTCCTGCCAAGCCCCCACAGTCCCGTGGCCCACTTATAAAATAATCACTCAGAAGCTTATATTAATTATAACTGCTCGGCCATTAGCTCAGGGTTATTACTGACTAGCTCTTACACTTAAAGTAACCCATAATTCTTATCTATGTTTAGCTACATAGCTTGGTACCTTTTCTCAGTTCTGCCTTGACATCTTGCTTCCTCTGTGTATGGCTGGTGACTCCTGACTCAGCCCTTCCTCTTCCCAGAATTCTCCTTGTCTGCTCACCCCACCTATACTTTCTGCCTGGCTACTGGCCAATCAGCATTTTATTTATCAACCAATCAGAGCAACACATTCACAGCATACAAAATGACATCCCAACAGACAGGTGTCCAGGAGAGGTGGACAAAGGATGTTAAGAATGGGGAGAGGTCACATGTGACATAAAAGTAGAAAGGAAGCTGGAGTTAGAGTTTCAATTAGGGGAGGGAGATGGGAGGAACAAAGGGGGAAGAAAAACAACAAAAACAAGTTTTGTTGAAAAAGCTTTATTAAAGCCTGATTCTTTGTAAGCTAATGAGACATTCAAAATGAAACTAAAAAAGACTTAGTCAAATGCAGTTGATGAGAGCTTCAACTGAGAAAGATTCAATAAGTAGACTGGATGCAAGCACGTGCACACATACACACACACACACACACACACACACACACACACACACAATAGGTAACTAACACTTCCATGACATTCTGCTATGGAAAGCCTAAATGTCACTGCTTTTTGAATCATCAGTGGATATATCAGTGAATCCTTTGGCTTTGTTGCAGTGATGATTGTTTTCAGAATTGCATGTATGCTGTATGTTTCATCAGTAATAGTAATAGTTTTTATTTTAATCAGTCGTGAAGTACACATATACACATAGTATTAAATTTGCATAAAGTGGATGAATCTTGACAATGTGATATGAGTGAGGTGACCCAGTCTCAGAAAAAAATCTCATATGTGTATCATAACTTATAATGTTTGTATGTACATAAACAAGGGGTTGTGAGAGTAGAATATAGAATATATGTGTGTGTACTTGATATATCCTAAGTAAAAGAATACATACCAATGGAGAGATAAAGCAATAATAAATGAATAGATGACAGGCAGACAGGCAAGCAGGCAGGCAGACAGATATATAAAAATAAATCTTTAAATTCAGAATTTACAACATCAAAAAGAAATTACATTTGGAATCTCCTTGGGATTCTCAAGAGATGTCCAGTAAAAGCAGTTTGCACTGTTCTGAGGTTTTCAAAGAAAATAAAAATGAGAAGGAAAAAGGATACTTCATCACACTGGGGAGTAACAAGTATTCCGTAGAAACCAACTAATGAACCCAGTTTAGGTAATCAGCTGGAGTTCCCAATAGAGACATGCCCAGTGAAACTTTCTCACTGTGGTTTACCTGCAGCATGCATCTTTGCAGCAAAGTGAACTAACCAGTGGCTATACTATGTAGAGTGAAGGAATTCCAGAGTGTGTGAAGTCTTTAGTGAGTGTGTGTTCTTGACATAAGCCAACAATGTAAAGAACCATAACCTCATATCCATGGAAAAGTGGAAAAGCTTCCATCACCCAGGATGAGGATCAGAGAAATGTAACACCATACCTCAGTGGCCTAGCTGTGGATATTGACAGTGTTTGCAAAAAGAAGTCCACCATGTTTTTCTCCTGGATGTTTATAGCCTGAATACTGTTCCCATACAGAGAATGCTCCTACCTAGTTAGCTAAACTTGTCTCCTTGATTAAAGTGTATACACTCAACCCCACCTCCTTGTTTATTGTATGCCATAATTCTATCTCCTTGTTCAAGGGTATACAGTAACCCTACACCTCTGTTCAAGTCTATACAATAAATGTGCTGAACTTCTCGGGTGCTGAGGTTTCTTCATGTGAGACCCCAGAACAATCAACCCCAGCTCTCTGTCCATGTGTCTGTCTACCTGTTTTTTCTTTATTCCCTCACTGCCCCAGTCAAGTCCATCCCTAGAGCTATGCTGGATGGACTTGGCACTGTACCACTAATGTCAGTGAATCCTTTTCACAAGTATCCATAAACATCCACTAGCTTCCTCAGGGAGCCATAAGTCCCCTTGAAATTGTTCTTAGTCCAGGACTGAATGTAGTCTTACTCAGGTACAGTGCAAGAACCACAATGTTATGAGTTCTTGATGAGAAAGGCAATGTAATACCAGGAGAATTTTTTACATCCAGCCTTTAAACTGTTTGGACTTCCTACTCCACAATCTTTTCAAAGCCATAGAGGGAGTGGTGTAGATATCCCATTTAGCAATAAAACTCAACATTGTATAATCCTCAGCACCTTGAGCAATCAAAGGTATCTGGCATCACAACAGGAGCTTCTTTGCTCAAGATTGAAAGCAGAAGTTGTCCCCAGACCACAAGACCTCACTCATCTGATGTGGTACTTGGGACTCTATGTGAGTGTGCATCCCTGATCCCTTTCTCTCTCCTGACCCAACACTCTGACCATAAATGTATTTCTTTGAGTTTGTTATGACTTTCTGTCAGTTCATCTGTCATTTGAAGGGAACTCCAATAAAGACATACTTAGGGAATAAAAGCAAACTTAGGTGAGACTATGTTGAGTGGCAATTAACATTATTTTTTCCAGAATTAGGACATTTAAATTCTAGATTCCAATATTCCTTATGCACCATTTCTCTTGTCCAGTTTTCTCCACTTGAAATATTGCATATATCTTCCTTGTTAACAAAATCTTTAGGATGTACGGTGTCATCTTTGAACATGTTGTGAAAGAACTGGCATTTAAATATTTTATATCATATTGCAAATTTCCAGGAACTTAACTTCCAACTAGTGCACATGACTAAGACTCTTCTTTCACATTTCAGATTTACTTTATCTAAAACAGTTTTGGAGAATGAATCAAAAATAAAATTTCACAGGCTGTTGCATGCTGCCATCTGTGCCATACATCATGACTGTCATCACAATGGTGGAAATACATATGATGCTAACTACATGTTAAGAAAGCAATCTGTAGCTGGGCGGTGGTGGCGCACACCTTTAATCCCAGCACTCAAGAGGCAGAGCCAGGCGGATCTTTGTGAGTTCAAGGCCAGCCTGGTCTACAGAGCAAGATCCAGGAAAGGCACAATGCTACACAGAGAAACCCTGTCTTGAAAAACAAAACAAAACAAAACAAAACAAAAAATAAAAATAAAAAAAAGAAGAAAGCAATCTGTAATAAGATTCAGAAATCATCCACTAAGGTATAGCTTTTACACCATCACTTGCACTATTAGGAAGAGGGAAGTTATAAGGGAAAGATCTGTGAGATCGACAGGAGATGGGAACAGGTAGGCAGGAAAGGCTGTCACAAGTGTTCTGCCGCAGAGCTGGGGATGAGATGGGGTGTTGAATCTAGGGGAACAGAGGGAGAAGAGAAGATCTGCAGGTGGTCCCTGCATGAGTTAGGGGCTGGGGTAAATCAATGAGTGGTGGGAGGGAGGCTAGGTGGGGGTGGTCTCTGAGATCCACAGTAAATGTGGGCAGGAGGAGGGGATAGGGTATGGGGGGAGGCTGTAGCTGGTGTTCTGTTGAAGTGCTAGGGATGAGACTGGGGGATTAGATTTGGAGGTGAAGAGGGAGTCTTCAGTTGACTTACCTCTTCCCTGGCCTGCTCAGCTTTTGTGTTCCCAGTGAATGCCTGCCAGTGTTGGAGCTGGGATGATGAGATGAGTTGAGTGGGAAGGGGGAAGGAAGGTTGGAGGAAAAGATCTTTGTGATACACTGGGGATGGGGTCAGAGAGGAAAGGGTGACCACAGAAGATTTTCTGCTACAGGCCTGGGGATTAGACTGGGAGGATTGGATCTGGAGGAGCAGAAGGAGAGGTGTGCATCTACCCTAAACCTACTTGTTGCTGTGGCAGGAACATCCTTGGGTGCCTGCTGGGGTTGCTTAGTAGTGGAGTGCTACCCAACACAAGAGATGCCTTGAACCTCCACAACATTAATTCCAAATGGATCTTACACCTAAATGTCAAATGCCAAGTGCATAACTTGGTTGTAGAATATTATTTTAAGATGTGTTACTTTTGTTTATGTTGCATTTGTTTAACTCTGTAAAGCTATGTTACTTTGCCTGTCTAAGCACCTGGTGGTATAATAAAAAACTGAATGGCCAATAGCAAGGCAGGAGAGAGAAATAGGTGGGGCTGGCAGGCAGAAAGAATAAGTAGGAGGAGGAATCTAGGCTAGAGACAAGTAGCCAGAGAAGGAGGAGGACTCCAGGGGCCAGCTACCCAGCTACACAGCAAGCCACAGAGTAAGAGTAAGATTTACAGAAGAGAATGGGAAAAGCCCAGAGGCAAAAGATAGATGGGATAAGTTAAGGAAAGCTGGCAAGAAACAAGCCAAGCTAAGGCTGGATGTTTATAATTAAGAATGAGTCTCCATGTGTGATTTATTTGGGAGCTGAGTGGTAGACCCCTCAAAAGAGTAGAAACAACCAACAACAGAACTCCTAGAAGATACTCGAGAAACTAGACCTCTCTGAGCCTTGTAACCTGCCAAGGCCTACAGAGCCCTGATATATAGAGAAAAAGACAGAGCTCCTTTAAAAACAATTTTTTAATTAAAAAATGTTTTATTCATTTTACATACCAACCACAGATGCCCCTCTGCTGCTACAGGCCACAGGAATATAAGAACTCAGCTAGTTATGGCAAAGCCACTACCTGAAGGGATCAAGGAATTCCTTCAGAGGAAGCCAAATTTCAAGGAGCATTTGGTGTTATTTGGCTTGTTATATATCAGCTGTCTTCTGTTATGAAAATCATGTGTGCCTTCATAGTTTTCCCAATTGATTTTTTTCCCTGAGAAGTGCTAACACTGTGGACTGATCACTCTCTGGACATATACATTCAAGGTATTTGGAGAACAGCCTCAGGAAAGGCTTCCTTCCCCCCAGCCCATCCATTTTTCCCCTTTCAGCACTGGAATCAGATATCTCCCTTAGCCACTTTCAAGGACTAACAGAAATAACAGTCCAGACCACCACATGGTAGTCTCCTGATTTAAGGTAAATTCCACAAGGAGACACCGCCTAGGTCAGGTGGACCTTAAGTAATAGCTTTACACAATTTAGCTCCGATCCTCCTTTCTGTTGAGTATGTACTGTTGTGCTGAGCTTCACCAACATCTTGAATTTTGAAATTTGGCAGAGGTATCATTCTCTCTCCCAGGATGGTATGTATTCATGACACTAATACTGCCTGAGCCTTCTGAGTCATTGGATTGCAGGTGTGACATTCTTCCTGCCTGTTGTATTTGCTTTGAATTTTTTAAATGAATATGAGTCTTTTGTCTATATGTATGGGTATGCACTCCATGGTAAAAGTAGATTTGATTTTATTAGTAAGGTTTGATTTTATTAGTAAGAACCTTTTAAGACTCTTGCTACATCTGGCGCCCAATGTTAGTGGTACAAATTATTCAAAAGACCTGAGCTACACTCGGCCAGTAGTGGTAGCGCACGCCGGTAGGATTTGCTGAAGGAGGCAGAGGCAGGAGGATCCTGAGTTTGAGGCCGGCCTAGAAGGCTTGCAAAGGAGAAGCTTCGGTCAGGACCCGGCTACAAACGGTGGCAGTGGGACCATGGAGGAAGTGGTTGCTGCTCCGAGTTGCTGGCTGCTTCTCATCATGTTGGTGACTGTGGTAATGCTACTACCTGGGACAAAGGGTTTACCAATGCTTGTTCAGAGAAGAATTGCCAGGACCAACGGGTTACAAGAAAACATCAACAAAGGTCAGTTTGGAAAAGTTTGGCAAGACAAATGGTGGGGAGAAATTGCTGTGAAGATTTTCTCTTCTAGGGAAGAACGTTCATGGTTCCAAGAGACAGACATTTATCAGACTGTGATTACTCCAAACCACAGAGGAGGCACAAAAAAAAAAAAAGTCTGCAGTGAACCATGACCACGCCTAACAGTGACTTTGAAATCTTCAAAAAGACAACAGGACTCCACAATGATGATTCTATGTGGACTATGGTAAAGCTATTAAGCTGATTAACACCAAGGAAAGATCGACTTTGGAGTACAAATTGTTTAGGACAATTTCAAGATGACTAGCTGAGATGATCCAGCCTGACAGACTACTCGAGCAAGGACTTATGACAAGCCCTGAACTTTCCTATTATACAGAGACTGGACAAATGATACAGGACTTGACAATTAACCTAAAAAACTTTCTTTTCAAGATTCCCTAAAGATATCTTCACCCCTAGAAAGAAAAAAAAGAAAAAGAGAAAATAGATATGAGATAGATCATCGAATCTACTCTGAGAAAAAAGATAAAGAAAAATAGGATAAATAGGTAGATCACTGAATCTACACTGAAGAAAAAGGGGAAGATATAAAAATGACAAAAGGTAGACTACTGAATGTATTATGAAAAGAAAAAAAGAGAATATGGATATGATAAGATAAAAAGGGAGATTATGGAATCACTTTTAAAAAGGAACTACTTGTTTTAAATAGGATAAGTAATGAAAAATTTTTATCTGAATTTGTCAAATATTACTGGACTGGACATTGGTTATATATATAATGGAGTTTTTATCTGAATCTGTCAAATGTTAATGGACTAGACATCGTTAATGTAATCTTGACTGTGTATATTGTATATACTTACTGGATATAGTTTTTCTTGTATTAGTTATAAGCTTTTTTTAATTTTAGACAAAAAGAGAGGAAATGTGGTGGTATTGTGTTCCCCAAAATATTGTGTACCTTAATAAACTTATCTGGGGTCAGAGACAGAACAGCCACAATATTAAACATGAGGATAGGTAGTGGTAGCACACGCCTTTAATCCTAGCATTCCAGAGACAGAAATCCCTCTGGATCTCTGTGAGTTCAAGGCCACATTGGAAATGGCCAGGCGTGGTGACACACGCCTTTAATCCCAGAAAGCAAGCCTTCAATCCCAGGGAGTGGCGGTAGAAAGCAGAAAGGTATATAAGGCGTGAGGACCAGAAACTAGAGGCATTTGCCCTGGAGAGGCATTTGGCCTGGGTAGGCAATTGGCCTGGAGAAGCATTTGGCTGGGAGAAGCATTTTGGCCTGGTTAATCATTCAGGCTTCTAGCAGCAGTTCAACTGAGAGTCATTCGGATATGAGGACATAGAGGCTTCCAGTCTGAGGAAGCAAGACCAGCTGAGAAGTTTGCCAGGTGAGGTTAGCTGTGGCTTGTTCTGTCTCTCTGACCTTCCAGTGTTCACCCCAATACCTGGCTGAGGTTTGATTTTATTAATAAGACCTTCTAAGATTCATGCTACACCATGGGTTTCTGGTCCTCACACTAGTCCAAAGATGGTCTCAGAACCCTGAGCTTGGAATAATGGATAGTTGTGTTTCCCCATGTAAGTACTGGCAATTGAGCCTACCCATATGCAAAACCAGTAAGAGCTCTTTACTGCTGAGCCATCTTTCCTGCCCTACTTTTGATTATTTATGATCAACATTTATATTGCTCATGTTTTCATGTGTCCATTTGTAACTGTTTAAACATGCAGTTCATTTCAGTTAGATCTTATTAATGTTACAGTTTAGACAGGCACTTCAGGTTTCTAGAAGATAAATATAGAACTGGAGTGAATGCATAGCTCTTTGTAGGAACTTCAGTAAAAAAAAAACCTCTGAGTTCTTTCTGTCTTTTTTGTTTGACTTTTCCAGGGGAGACAGGTTCTTAATATGTAGTTCTGGCTGTGTTGGAACTGACTGTGTAAACAAGGCTAGCATTCAACTCAGGCAGACATACCTGCCTCTGCCTTCTGAGTGCTGGGATTAAAGGCATGAGCTGGTTCACCCAATCTTTTTTTGTAGTTAGTAATTAATTGTTCATATAATTTCTCTGATATGTAGTCAGTACTGTTGATCTGTTTGTCTATGTCTGTTAATAGGCATTTCTCTAACAAGGTAATACCCCATGCAAAGGGTACAGAAATGACAGAGGTGACCCTCTTATTCAGTTTCCTTCTAAAGTGACTTGGTGATTACATTAGAACTTCTGTGTCATGGAATAAATGTGGGAAGCACAATAATTATGACTATATTTTTAAATAAGTATACATTTACAATGTCGTCAGTATCACTTTCTTTTGTACACATGTATGGGATACTTTAGAATGCAGTGGCCTATGAAGATGTGCATGTTGACTTCACTCAGGAAGAGTGGGCTTTGCTGGATTCTTCCCAGAAGAGTCTCTACAGAGATGTGATGCTGGATACCTACAGGAACCTTACTGCTATAGGTAAGACTGTGAATTTTACTTCACAGTCTTCACATTTTAAAATAAGGGGGTGACTGTTTCTTAATTATTGATGCTCTTCTGTAATTATAACTGAGACTGAGGAAGAATAATGTGAATAAACCAGGTGTAAGACAAATTGCTAAACGGTCTTATTAATAAAAAACCCAGAGCCAGATATTGGGGTGAAAACTGAAAGATCAGAGGAATAGGAGAAGTCACAGACAACCTCACCTTACCAACTCCTCAGCCTTCAAAGAGAGCCACTTCCTGTATACTCATGCCTAATGCCTTTCTGTGCCCTGCCATCTCACTTCGTCTCTCTGCCCAGCTACATCACTTTCTTCTTTCTGCCCAGCTCTATCACTTCCTCTCTGTCTGTACAGACCTCCAGACCACTATGGTTAACTACTGCTGGGATTAAAGGCTTATGCCACCATTCCTGGCTCTGTTCCCAGTGTGGCCTTGAACTCACAGAGAGCTGGATGAATGTTAGGGTTAAGGACATGTACTACCACTACCTGACCTCTATGTAGTAATATAGTGGCTGACTTTTTCCTCTGATCCTCAGATAAGCTTTGTTGGGGTGCACAAATAAAATATCACCACAACCAGGCATGTTTCTAAGGTTCACTGAAGATAATAACTTAAATTTTGCAGTTTCCAATAATATATCATACATTTTCTGGTACTATATTTTAGGCTACAAATGGGAAGATCATAATATTGAAGACCATTGTCAAAGCTCTAGAAGACATGGAAGGTAATTTTCATGTGCAAGCTAATACAAATATGCCTCAGAAGAAATTTTAAGGTGTCTGGAAGTTTTAAAGAAAGCAACAATGTAAATAAGCACAACTTAAAGTGCATTGATGATTATTAAATTCTCATAAAACCATATACCACAATGTCAAGTAAGTGAATTGTGTTTGCAAGGCATTAGTTTAAGAAAGAAGACAAGGGAACAATGCCTTAACAGATATCCCATTTGAATCATAGCCTCATGAGAGCTATGCTGTAGAACTGCCAATCCATTTAGTTTCATACCACTCATATTACAAAAGTATGTACACTGATAAGTATGTCTAAAAAAAGTGTGTACAGTGATAACTATATGTCTAAAACCTTCTAATAAGCAAATAGTCCACAGTAAAAACAGTGTAACTCATATACTTGTTGTGACTGCTCAGTTTAGTGAGAGGGGCAGTTAGAGTCAAGAGCCAAGGGGTGGTTGTTGTGGAGAAACCTTAATCCCTATACACATGTCTATGAGGAACAGAAAGTCAGACTGTGTGATGGCAATGTGGACACCTTTTATTTGCTATTCTTCCTTTAATAGGTATATCATATGTCACTCTGGATACAAGTCATATGAACATAAGGATATTGAAAGAAGCAACATACCCTTCTCCCTCTCAGAACAATTAGATTTGTAGTAGTCCCCAATTTGAATAGACTTGTTGAATGTGATTCAAGTTTACAAGTGATTGATTTTCAGGCTTCATTGGAAATACATCAACAAACTAACACTGCAGAAAAGCCCTATGAGTGCTAGGAATGCATAAATACTTCTATTTGTCCTGGTTCACTTTACAAATGTAGTATGATTCACAGTATAGAAAATTTATGAATGCAATAAGGGTAGTAAAGCTCTAAGTTTTTCCAGTTCTCTTCAAATATGTGAAAAAAATTCATATAGAAAAAAAGATGCTATAAATGTGAGTCCTGTAATAAAGGCTCTTACCATCACAGGTATATTCAAAGATGCAAAAAAACCCTTAATGAAGGGGAACAGCATGAGTTTAAACAAAGTGATAAAACCTTAAGATCTGATTCCTCTTTACAGTTAGACTGAAGGGTAAAATTAATTCATCCAGATATATTCAACAGTGTAATGAATATGGTAAATCTTTTACATATGCTAATTATCGTTGCAGGCATGAAAGAAGTCATACTGGAGAGAACCCTTCTGAATATACTCAAAGTGTTAAAGCCTATGCATATCATAATCATCTTCAAAGGCATGAAAAAGTCTATACTGGAGAGAAACCCTATGAATGTAATCAATGTGGTAAAGCCTATGCATGTAACAGTAGTCTTCTAAGGCATAAAAGAGCACATACTGGAGAGAAACCCTATGAATGTAATCAGTGTGGTAAAGCTTTTGCACGTGACAGTAGTCTCCAAACACATAAAAGAACGCATACTGGAGAGAAACCCTATGAATGTAATCAATGTGGTAAAGCCTTTGCACAACATAGTCATCTTCTAATGCATAGAAGAATACATACTGGAGAGAAACCCTATGAATGTAATCAGTGTGGTAAAGCCTTTTTATGTCATAGTCATCTCCAAATACATAAGAGAACACATACAGGAGAGAAACCCTATGAATGTAATCAATGTGGTAAAGCCTTTGCATATCACAATTATCTCCAAACACATAAAAGAATACATACTGGAGAGAAACCCTATAAATGTAATCAATGTGGTAAAGCCTTTGCACGTGACAGTAGTCTCCAAACACATAAAAGAACACATACTGGAGAGAAACCCTATGAATGTAATCAATGTGGTAAAGCCTTTGCACAACACAGTCATCTTCTAATGCATACAAGAGTACATACTGGAGAGAAACCCTATGAATGTAATCAGTGTGGTAAAGCCTTTTTATGTCATAGTCATCTCCAAATACATAAAAGAACACATACAGGAGAGAAACCCTATGAATGTAATCAGTGTGGTAAAGCCTTTGCATGTCATAGTTATCTCCAAACACATAAAAGAACACATACTGGAGAGAAACCCTATGAATGTAATCATTGTGGTAAAGCCTTTACATGTCATAGTCATCTTGTAATGCATAAAAGAACGCATACTGGAGAGAAACCCTATAAATGTAATCAATGTGGAAAAGCTTTTTCACAACAGAGTAATCTCCAAATTCATAAAAGAATCCATACTTCAGAGAAATACTATGAATGCAATCAGTGTGCTAAAAGCTTTACAATTCACTCTAATCTCCAAATACATAAAAGAACACATACTGGAGAGAAACCCTATGAATGTAATCAATGTGGGAAAGCCTTTGCATTTAACAGTAGACTCCAAATACATAAAAGAACACATACTGGAGGGAAATCCTATGAAAGTAATCAATGTGGTAAAGCCTTTGTATGTCACTGTAGTCTTCAAAATCATGAGAAAACATACTGCAGAGAAACCCTATAAATGTAGTCAGTGTGGTAAGGTTTTGCACTTCATGGTAGTCTTTATAAAAGAGTAAAACTTATAGTGTGAAATCATTCTGCTAAAGCCTGTGCATATCACAATAGTCATTGAGGACCTGAAAAAAACTCATGCAGAAGAGAACCTGGCTATAAAGGATTTGGTAAGATCTTTAGCCAATTAAGTTACACAAGAGTATTCTGGAGATAAAAAAAATCTGACAGTGTCAACAGTCTGTGCAAGCAGTATAATGCTTGTTTTTATTTTGTTTGCAACTGCAAACTCATGTGGACAAAGCCCTATAAATGTAAATGATGACATGAAATAAATAATTCAGGTGTAAAACTTTATGAATATTTGTACCTTTTCTGTTATAAAACATAATGTTGGGGGATGGAGATATGGCTCAGTGGTTAAGAGCACTGATTGCTCTTCCAGAGGACCCAGGTTCAATTCCCAGCACCCACATGGCAGCTCACAACTGTCTGTGACTCCAGTTCCAGGGGACCTGACACCCATGGCAAAACACTAATGCACATAAAGCAAAAATAAATTTAAAAAATTAAAAAAATAAAACATAATGTCTACATCAACTTATGAAAGAGTTTAATTTAACTCTTGGTGTGAGAGGGATACAGGATCACCATGAAAGTGGCATGGCAACAGATGTCAGACATGGCAGCTATAGCATGAGGCTAAGTCTCCTATCCTCAACCTGCAGCATGAAGCAGAGAGTGGGAACTGGAAATGGTGTGCAGATATAAATTATGAAAGCATACCCCCAGTGACATATTTCCTCCAGCAGGGCATAATTTCCTAAATCTTCCCAAATGATATCACCAACTGAGAAGTATTTATTTCTGTGACTTCAAGCCTACATGCTTGCTTTCTGTTACATGAACCAATTCATGATGAAGAAAAACTCTGAGCCTTTACATGTCTCAACACCTGTGTTATAGGAATGAATGCTTACAAGAGAAAAACTAATGAGTGAAAATTTGTTTAAAGATTTTAATTTTAATTATGTGATGTCAGTGTGTGTTTTTGTGGGTATGTGAATGTGCATGCTGGTTCCCAAGAAGGTTAGACCCTTGAATCTTCTTGTAGCAGGAATTACAGAAAGTTGTCAAAAACCTCACCTTGGTCCTGGGAATGAACTTTTAACTGCTCAGCCATGTCTTAGCCGTGTAAAAATTTTAAAGCCCCTTTATATCAACTTGAAGTCAGGAAATAGGGAAGAACTCATACAAGAGAAAAACCCTATTCATGTAAACAATTGGATAAAGACTCTAGATATCATAATTGTCTTCAGTTTCAAGGAAAAAAAATCTTATTTAGTCTTGTTTTCATTGTACCCTTGAAGAAAGTAAATTACCATGTTCACTCAAGACTGATGGTGGACATAACATTGTAGTTTCTATTTCACAACATTTGGGGTAGATATTAAAGTATGCTATATGTGTGGCAAATCCACTTACTAAAGTTTATTTTGTCTTTATATCCTTTCTGTGGCTTTGTTCATCTTCCATTGTGTTTTTACTTAGTGATAGGTATTTTGCTGCTGCAGTATATAGAATGGAATGTCCATCATCTAAATGGTCCATTATTTATTTAAATGTCAAGCAGTGTGTGACTATATTTTTCAAGTAAGGGTGTCTGTGAGATTTCTTGCACCCAAGTTTGATGTCAAATACATGTCTCAACCCCACCCCCATGACCTGACCACCAAAGGAAAACTTTCCTCTTCCCTGTAGGATGCCTTACTATTGTTCTGTGTACAGATTTGTCCTTGTTGCCCTGGTAATTTCCTTGTACCACTGTCGCTCTGATATCCAAAGACTACCATCCCTGGGGTTCTGTTCCTGAACTTCAGAGTTCCAGAGGCACAGGGCCACTACAGAAGCTCATGGGAAGCATTTATCCTGTAAGACCACCTGAGGTGGTTTCTCGGGTGAACTATATTCTTAGACTAACCTGTGAATTGCTCAAATAAGTATCTGGACAAGGCCAATTTTTTTCTTGATCAGGAGGATGTGCTCTTGAAGAGGGAATTTACCTAGACAGGAACTGTACATGATTTTATCCTGAGGAAAGTGGTGACTGTGTCTTTTCCCCAATATCTGGCATCAGTCTTTACAGTCTTATTATGTGAGTATGGAAGGAATTGAAGGAGAAAGGAAGCACTGCTTCAGGCCATCAAATTCCTAGAATTCAGACTTGGGCCTGAGAATAAACAATATTTTACTAGGTGGAGGAAGTGTTGAGATTTGAATTCCATATCTTAAATTCAAGTTTGATACTATTTGATAGAAAAGATTCATATTTGATATTTCTCACATCATTGTGGTTGCATTTGTTGACACCAAAGAGGAAATAGGGGTGGCAGAGGAAAGCAGGCTTCTCTGATCAGCTCCATATCCAGAGAAAGCTCAAGAGAGTGGGGCCTCAGCAACTGTAGGTGTCTAGTAGCCCAGACACTGGTGAGGGGCCACATTCCAGGATGATCAAGGACCACAAGCTTGGGGCAAAGCAGAGGGCTGTAACTTCTGGCCAGAACTATCAGTGTGAGCCAGCAGCCTGGATGGCACCATCAGCCAGGCTAGAAGTTGTTTGGGCTGCTCTCTGGGATCCATACCTACTGTGAACCTTGAGGTGTGAATCTACCTGGAAAGAGGGTCTTGACAGAAGTCAGGAGTTGAGAAGATGTAAGAAGTTAGAACAGGCTCCAAATGCAATGTCTGGTACTCTTAGAAGACAAAAGGCTGATATGTTAGCACACACCTATGTTCACAGCACTCGTGGTTTTTTTGTTTTGTTTTGTTTTGTTTTCTGGCACTGGTAATGAAACCTGGGACCTCATACACACTGGGCAAACACTCTACCACTGAGCTATAGCCCCAAGACCCTGCCCTGAAGTTCAGGCCAGCATGCAGGGCTACTCATCAAGACCCTGTCTCAAATAAGAACACAATAAAGAACACAAATTTAGAGGAAGGCAGAGATGGAAACCAGTGAGATGTAACAGAACAACCAAGTCCCAGATCCTGAAGTACACAGGAAGGAATCCCCCTCTGGAACTTCTGAAGGTGGCAGTATCCAGGATTTGGAACTTTGGGCCTTCAGCACTAGAACATTCCATTCCTGCTGTTTTAAGCCACCTGGCTTGTAGCCAATTATGACAACCCAGCACCTATCTCTAGGTTCCTAAGGTTGAACATGATGAAAAGGCCCTTTAAGAGCCTCCCCTAACTCCACAACAGGGCGCAGAATGTGCCATTCTTGCTTCCTGAGGCCACTTTTGCTGTCTGAGGGATCAGGTGCCATGGAAACAGTACCACTCCAACTATGAGCCAGGCTACCTTAATGGCTATCTACTACCCACTCTCTCATCCATCTCTCAGGACAGCTCTCCCTGCCTGTAGTCTACGTGCCTTTGTCCAAAAATAATCCTCTCTGTCTCTCTGTCTCTGTCTCTCTCTCTCTCTGTCTCTCTGTCTCTCTCTCTCCCTCTCTCTCCCCTCTCTCCATGTCCCATGTAGCCTAGGCTAGCCTCCAACTCACCATGCAACTGACATGCAACTGAGGCTAACCTTCAAGCCCTGAGCTTTGTTCCTGTCTAGATGTCAAGGCATGTGTTTATGCAGTACTGAGATGCAGCTCAAGGATTTTTATACCCTAGAAAAGCCCTCCACCAACTAAGCCCCTGTCCTGATCTACCTCTTTTCTTTGAGGCATAGTTTCTGTAGTCCATGGGGGTGGTCTAGAACTCCTGAATTTCCTATGCTTTTTCCCTAATTCTGGGATGACAGGCATGTGTCCCCACACCCTACTTTCCAGTCAATGAATGCCACTCCAGTATTCCCAGGGTCTGGTATTGGGTTACTAGCATGAGAATGTGGCTATGAGAGAGGTGAATGACAATCAGAGCAAAGGCACATTCCCACAGCCCTGGGCAGGACTGACATGCTCAATATCATTTTTGACTCACTACTTGGATGGAACACGACTGGTGGCATGGATGGAGAAGGGGCCTCGATATTGCTCTGGGTCCTCCAGTGTAAGAACAACCATCCACCACAGCAAAGATGGACCTGTTCCAAGCATCTGAGGAGTGGGGAGACCCAAAACCCACATATCAAGGTGGGCATTTGGGACAGGGATTCAGAGAGGCAGAGAAGCAACCAGAGTCAGACACAGCTGGAGACAGCCAAACATATAAGGAATATGGTGGCAGGGGCCAAGTAAAGGTACAAGCCAGCTAGGTTTGAGAACAGAGTATCCAGTGTGGATATGAGAAGAGTCAAAGTAGGGATGGACAGATCCTCAGGCCCCACAAACATGGGAAAGAACTTACTTATACTGTCACTTGTATCAGATAGGGATATTATGGGGACTGATGGAGGGTCTGGGGTTAGCAGTGGTCATTACAGGTGTCAGGGGAGCTTACAGTGGCAGAGGTCAGACCTATGACAAGCAGGCAGACTCTGGTTGCAAGTGGAAGGCAAGGAATGGGTCCTGTGAGTAGCTGGGTTCTGGAACATTTCCTGTGCCCCATAGGCTGCAAAATAAAGACACAGGACATTGGAAAGCTGGCAGTTCCCATGCAGAGAACAAACATCTCTGTGGACCTTTCTATAATTTCCACAGACCACCTGTCACTAGAGCCCAAGATCAGAGCCACCAAGAAAAAAAATTTAAGTCCTGCCTGCTACTTAAATTTGTGAGACAACTGAGTCTTATTCCAGTCCCACAGAAGGCAGGAAAACACTCAGTAATGGTTTATTGTGGTGGTATTGTGTTCCCCAAAATATTGTGCACCCTAATAAACTTATCTGGGGTCAGAGAACAGAACAGCCACTAGATATAGAGGCCAGAAAATGGTGGTACATACACCTTTAATCCTATCACTTGGGAGGCAGAGATCATCCAGATCTCTGTGAGTTTAAAGCCACACTGGAAACAGCCAGGCATGGTCACTCATGCCTTTAATCTCAGGAAGTGAGCCTTTAATCCCAGGGAGTGATGGCAGAAAGCAGAAAGGTATATAAGTTGTGAACTAGAAGCTTTTAGCCTGGTTAAGCTTTTAGGCTTCTAGCAGCAGTTCAGCTGAGATTCATTCTGGATGAGGATTCAGAGGCTTCCAGTCAGAGGAAACAGGATCAGCTGAGGAATTGGCAAAGTGAAGTTGCTGTGGCTTGTTCTGCTTCTCTGATCTTCCAGCATTCATCCCAATAACTGGCCTCAGGTTTGATTTTATTAATAATAACTTTTAAGATTCGTGCTACAGTTTATAGTTGTTTGTTTTTGTTTTCTGAGACAGGGTTTCTTTGTGTAGCCTTGGCTGTCCTAGAATTAGCTCTGCAGACCAGGCTGGCCTGGAACTCACAGAGATCCATCTGTGTCAGCCTCTTGATTGCTGGGATTAAAGGCATGCAATACCACAGCCTGGCATACTCAACCACTTAAAACAAAACAAAACAATAAAAGCAGCCTCCCTGTAAAGTCCAGATTGGCCTTAGGTTCCTAACTTTCTTGCCTCAGAGTAACTGGGAATCCTAATCTGCTTTGAAGGGTAGTTGACGTACAGCCTAGGAAGAAAGTTGGAGCCATGTAAGGTCCCAGGGCTGGTAGGATCATCAGGAACCTAGTGCCAAATTCTAAGTCACTTTCACTAACCTAATAGTGCAGCCTGAGTCAGCTCTGCTGTTTGGGAAACCCCAGTCACATCACACAATGGGACTCTCCATCTCACACAGGCTGTGGTGTCGGTCTGGGCCTCAGGTGAGCATGAAGTAGACACTCAAAAAAAAAACTGGCTCCTGGCCTCCCACAGATCTAGAATTCCCTATGGCAAATGCCTGGGATCATAAGCATTTTAGACTTCAGATATTTCTGGATTTTAGAACATTTACAAATATGAAAAAAGGATCTGGGTATGGTAATACAAAGCTGTGATCCCAGCACTTAGGAAACTAAGGCAGGATTATTGAAGACTGCAAGTTCCAGGCCAGTCTATGTCTCAAAAAAAAAAAGTCATATTGAAATTTCCATACAACTGTAAGTCAAAAAGCTTCTGCATCAGCTCTGCCATTCATAGGTCAGCCCTCCCATCCTTGGAGACCCATGGAGACACCCTGCAACATTTACCTTGTGTCTCTTTTGATGTTGATCCATCTCAAGGTTTTGCCAGGTGAGGAATCTTTCATCCATGACATCATGTGCATGGCTCAGAAAGTTCGAGGTTTGGGAGAATTTGGGAGTTTGGATTTGGGGATTTAAAAAGTTCAGTCAAGACACCAATGTTATTTACCAGGCATGAGAATGGACCACAAGATACAGCAAAACCCACTTTGAGAGTTTTATTAGAATGAGATAGGAAAGATGGGCAAGTGAGCAAGCCTGCTGGAGAGAAATGTGTGGAAGCGGAGGGAATGGGTGGAGTCTGCTTTTAAGGATCACCTCAAGCATGCATATAGGGGCTTATGTAGCCACACCATGCATGCACATACATTATGTGGCCATGCTGCACAGGGATTACATATGATGTAAGGCCTCCACTTTCAGGTTTGTCTTATAAATGTTACAAATATCTTAGAAACTTGTAGAAAGAAGTGTTGGGAATCATCCGTCAGCAATACATGATTAGAATGTTTTAAAATTTCTGATACCAGTCTCAACCTGATTCAGGGAAGTTCAGTTCCAGGGGAGAAAAGAAGTTTCTGAGCTACAAAGATATTTGAGGTTTGCATGATGTTGGATAGGTGGTTAGGGCAGACAACTGTGGTTGATATATTGTGCACCCCAATAAACTTATCTGGGGGTCAGAGAACAGCCATTATATACATATAGAAGTTAGGTGGTGGTGGTGCACACCTTTGGTCCCAGCACTCAGGAGGCAGAGCCAGGCAAACCTCTGTGTGTAGCTTTAGAGCCTGTCCTGGAACTCACTTTGTAGACCAGGCTAGCCTCAAACTCACAGAGATCCAGATGGATCCCTGCCTCCAGAATGCTAGGATTAAGGGTGTGTGCCACCACTGTCTGGCCTCTATGTCTAATCTAGTGGCTGTTCTGTTTTCTGACCCCAGATAAGTTTTATTAGGATACACAATATATTGGGGGACACAAGAGATCACCACAGGTAACATCATGTGCCATACCTATGTAGCAGGAATAGACATTAAATTATTCTTCTATACTGTTTTGTGATTGGATATCAGTGGAACTAGGTTTGCTTGAAACCACAAGGGGGAAATGAAAGTTTGTAGAGCCATCACATGAGATTACCTCCATTTGCCAAGAGAGCTCTAGAGCTTGGAGCCTCTCTGTTTAGAAGAAATATCAGAGGATCAGAAACATAACAGTTGAAGAGTCATTTTGAGTTAATTTTGTGGGAGTTGTGAAGTCTGTGCTAATTTCTATATACATAGAATTATAAGTAGTTGGGTAACATTGTTCAAGATCACACTTTTCCTAGCTTAGTTTTCTTTGGCCTTTTGGTTAAAAGTTGACTATATTTTTCTGATTTTGTTCTTGGATCTTTCTCTCTCCTTTATTTCACAAATGTTGTACATATTCTTGATTGTTGTAGCTTTATGGTAAATATAGAAGTCACATGGTGTCATTATATGTATTAGTTTTTCATAATCTCATTGAGCATTCTGAGTGTTTCCACTTTGCATGTAGCATTAGAATCAGGTATCCTGTTATAAATTGTCGGGAATTTTCTTTGGATTGTATTCAATTCATGCTGCAAATTTACCATATACAACATCTTAATATTGATGCATCATGTTCCCAAGGGTCATTTATTTACCTCTTTATTTAGGTTTGGTTGTTGTTGTTGTTAATCTGTGAAAGACTTTTACTTTATTGGATAAAAAGTACTGTGGGGATAGGCAGATAGCACAGCATCTATTCTTCTTGGGGATGACCTGAGTTCATATCCCAAAATCCAAGTTGGGAGGCTCATAACCATCTGCTACATGCAGGGGATCTGACACCCTCTTTTCTTGTATGCCACCTGTATCCACATGGAAGACATTCTCTCTCACACACAAACATACGCAAAATGTGGGGATAAACTTGTTTTCAAAAGTTCTTGTGATTCATAAAGCAACTAGAACAAAACAAGTTGCTTTAGTTGTATAATACAAATCATACACTGTTTCTTTAAAAATCTGTTATCTTGCATGTGGTTTGGAAAAGTTTTCATTTCCTCATTCTGATGCAGACTTACAGGCAATCATCAGTGAGGAAACAAAATGGTGCCTAAGTGATCCTAACAAATATCCTTTTCTTTATTATAAGAGAATGAGATCCTTTTGGTAATCAAAACTATGTTCTACAAAATTAAACGATCAGAAGTCTTCAAGCAAATCTCTCCAATTTTAGTGGAACATCCCTCCTTGCCCAACCAATTTTCTATTACTGGCAAAAAAAGAGAACCAGAGTGCACAGGATGAGTGCTGTCCAGTGATTTCTTGTTGTTTAATTTTTATTAGAATCTTGTAGTTCTTGTTTAAGGGCCATGATATATATTTGTAGGTATGTCTTTTTGTCTTGTTTGGTCAATGGTGCCATCTATATTGTTAATTTTATTAATTGTCATCTAAATTTATTGTTGTTTCTTTGGAAAATGATGGATCTTCACTACTTTTTTTCCAGAAAATTTACTATATTGTGTTATGAGTTCCTTGAGTTTTTGTTGGTTTGGGAACTTTCTGTGAAGAGACAGTTTTAGTTTTCTCATCATGATTTTAGAGGCTTGCTTCTCCTTATTTCTTGACATAGCTGTGTTTTCCAGTTGTTGCTATCTTCATTTTTGGGTTTTTCCTGCTTAAGTGATTGATATGGTTAATATATTGTTTTTAAAATATTCTCATATATTATTGTCTCTTTTCTTAATTAGCATTAGCTGTCAACATGATGTAGCCTAGAGTCATCTGAGGGAACATCTATTGAGGCTATGCCCAGATTAGAACCACTAGTTACTGTTTGTGAGAAATTGTGTTGATTGATGATTAATGTGGGAAGGCTCTTCCACTGAGTTGGCAATATCTCTAAGCAAGTAGGCCTGAGATGAATAAGAGAGCTAGCTGAGAATGTAATAGTGACCAAGCAAGAGAGAAAGCCAGTAAACAATGTTTCCCTGTGGTTTTTGCCTTCAGCTCCTAGCTTGAGTTTCTATCCAAAGCTCCTACAGTTGTGGGTTGTGATCTGGCAATAGCCAAATAAACCTGTCCATTACCTGAGGTGCTTTTGGTTGGAGAATTTAATCACAGCAAGAAACATGCAAGTTAGAATAAAATGTAGTACACCAAAAGTGATTTTGTTGCCGGGTAGAACATGGGAATGTTGTCTTTTGAAGGAATGTGGAAGATTTTAGGACTTTAGATGACAAAAGCCATAGAAAGCTGCACACAGAGCTTATATGGGAGTGTTGAAAGTGATGCAGACAATGGAGCTTGGGGTCATAGAATTTCAATGGGAAATAGACTCCATGAAAAATTTAGCTACAGGTCATTTGTATAATACTTTGTCCTCAAATCATTCTTAGTTTCTCCATTCCCTGAGAAATTGAGTAATGCAGAATTAAAAAGTAATTGGCTGATTTCTTGGACAAAGTATTAATTCTGATGGGTGTTTATTACTAATGACTCATTTAGGTCTACAGTGGAAAAGAAATAAGTGGTGCAAAAAGAAATGAAAAATCAGTTTTGTAGAGAAAAACAGCACTAGGTAGTTTCAAATAGCAGTTCTGTGATGAAGCAGAGGCAGGAAATTTCAAGAAGTTCAACACCATTAAAGAGAAGGCCCTTCTCAGCATTTGAAGCCTAGGAAGGCACCCTAAGGTTAAGACTCCATTCATCTAAGCTTTCAATTTATGGAAGTAATAAGCAAAGTGATTCCTAACCTCAAGAAATAACTTCATACAGAACCTGCCATAACTCTGGTCCAAGTGTGGTAGGGTCCATCACAACTTAGAAGCCAAATTTGGGAGGATAACCCATGTCATACTGGTTCTGGAAACAAGAAAGATGCAAAACTTACAGGTCATATATTCTTCCTCTGTGTTTTCAGTTCAACACTGTTGCATCCATCTATGTTTGGCAGGGTCAGAAACCCAGTGAGGAGACTATGAGAGTTCATTGCATAAAGCTGTGAAGATGAAGCCAACATTGTATTTTGAGATGATAGGACGCTGAGATACACAAGCTATGAAACATCTGCCATGGAGAGCTGCATACAGGGAGTGGAAGTAGCAAAGGAGAGACATGGATGAACAATTTCAGGGACAGAGCTATCTAAGCCTTTTGAGAATGCAGCCCCACCTGTCTGAGACAGAGCTACAGGGTTTGTTGTTTGCCCTGCTGAGTTGTAGTCTTACCTTGGTCCAATCTTCCCTCACTCTGTCCACATTCCTTTCTTTTTTTAAAATTTATTCTTCTCTCATATAATACATTGTGACTTCAGTTTCCCCTCCCGCCACTCCTCCCAGTCCTCTCCACTGCTCCTCTCTCCACCAGATCCACTCCTCCTCCATTTCCCTTCAGAATAGAGCAGATAACCCAGGGATATCAACAAAAACCAGTTACAATAAGACTAGGCACAAACCCTCATCAAGGTTGGATGAAGCAACCCAGTAGGAGGAACAGGATTCCAAGAACAGGCAAAAGTGTGAAAGACAACCCCCATCCCACTGTTAGGAGTTCCACAAAAACACCAAGCTACACAACCATAGCATATATGCAGAGGATCTGGTGCAGACCCTGCAGGCTCCGTGATTGGCAGTCTCTATGAGCCCCTAATCGTTGATTCTGTGGGTTGTGTTATCCTGTGTCCTTTTTTAAGTTGGGAAAATTTTCAACTATGAATTTTTTTGAAAATATATCTGGGCCTTTAAGCTTAGATTCTTCTCCTTTTCCTATTATTCTTAGGTTTAGTCTTTTCATAGCATTGCAGATTTCCTGGATGTAATGTTTCAAGAAAATTTTTAGATTTAACATTTTCTTTGATCCATATATCCATTTATTTCTATCATATCTTCAAAGCCTGAAATTCTCTGTTCCATGTCTTGTATTCTTTCGGTAAAGCTTGCCTCTGTAGGTCCTGTTCAGTTATCTAGATTTTCATTTTCAGAATTCTTTCAGTTTGAATTTTTTAATTGCTTTTATTTCCATTTTCAGATCTTGAACAGATTTGTTCATTTCCTTCAACTGTTTATTCATTTGTTTTTTGGGTTTTTTTCTTTTGCTTTCTTTAAAGGATTTATTCACTTCCTCTTTAAGGAACAGTATCACTTTTATAAAGTTTGTCTTAATTGTGCTTCAACTGTGTTGGAATAGTCAAGGCTTGATGTAGTAGGATAGCTGGAATCTGGTAGTGACATATTGCTCTGGCTGTTGTTGATTGTGTTCTTTTGTTTTTGTTTTGTTTTGTTTTGTTTTGTTTTTTGGAAGATAAGTTTGTAATTATATTTATGTACAGAAAACTTTGCAGTGTACATTTAACCCAATTTAGTGGCGAGTTCTTTGGCCTTTGCCTTTTCCAGCTTGGCAATCCGAGCCACAGATTTAGGACCCAGGACATTGCCTCCCCAGTGGCAGCAGATCTCATCATATCTGTCATTGTAATTGGTTCTAATAGCTTCCACCAGCTTAGCCAGAGCACCCTTGTCTTCCGAGTTAACCTGTGTGAAGGCAACAGTGGTGCATATCTTCCTTTGGACCAGCCTCCCCAGTCTGGCCTTTCCCTTGATGATGCAGTAGGGGACCCCATCTTTCGACACAGGGCAGGCAGGAAGACCACCAGTTCAATGGGATCTACATCGTGGGCAATCACCACCAGCTGAGCCTTCTTGTTCTCCACCAAGGTGGTGACTGTATTGACCCCTGCTCGAAGGACAGGTGGTCTTTTAGTTGGGATGTCCCCTTTGCCAGCAGCTTTCTTCTCAGCACAGGCCAACAACCTTTGCTTCTTCTCCTGCTTTATCTCTGGCCTGTACTTGTGAGCAAGCTTAAGCAGCTGGGTAGCTGTTTGCTGGTCCAGGGCCTGTGTGAACTGGTTAATGGCAGGAGGTACTTTGAGCTGCTTATAGAGGATGGCTCTTTGCCGCTGCAGCCTAATGTAGCTGGGCAATTTGACAAAGCATGTGAGATCTCTTTTGGGCTGGATGTCCTGCCCAATGCCGAAGTTCTTAGGCCTTTTCTCAAACAAAGGATTCACCACCTTTTTGGCCTCCTGTTTCTTCACGAAGGTGGGGCCTGGGACCACCTTCTTCCCCTTGGCCTTCTTTCCCTTGGGCATCTTGCTCAGCTGGAGGAAAGAGAAAGAAAAGGGAATTGTGGGTAATCTCTTTTTTGTTTTTTGTTTTTTGTTTTTTTGAGACAGGGTTTCTTTGTGTAGTTTTGGTGCCTATCCTGGAACTCACTCTGTACACCAGGCTGGCCCCGAACTCACAGAGATTCACCTGCCTCTGCCTCCCGAGTGCTGGGATTAAAGGTATGTGCCACCATGCCCAGCCATTGATTGTGTTCTTAAGCTGGTGTTCAGATATCTGGGTTTGAGGTGATTGTGGGTCTAGGTGCTGATTTCTCAGTTTATCTGTGTTGGGTGCGTGTTCTGTTCTTTGGTTTCTATTTGTTCTCTGGTCTTCTGATCTGTGTGGCTCATCCCAAGTTGGAGGCTACAAATCTGGCAGTAGGTGTGGCATTTGTTCCAGCAGGGAGTATGTGCCCATGTTTGGGGCTAAAAGAAAGGGAACAGAAAGAGGAGCTTGGGGATAGTGTTGAGGGGGCATTGATAGAGTGGAAGAGGTCTGTGGGCAGGTGGCCTTCATGGACTTCTGGCAGATGGTGTGTCCTTTGTTTGAGCAAGGGGTGTAGTTGAAGTTTTCCTGTCTCCTACCTGGCCCATGGTCAGGACAAATCTCACTCACCCACCAGTCCTGCAGCTGCTTGGACCAAAGTAAACACACAGAGGCTTATGTTAATTAAAACTATTCAGCCATTAGCTCAGGCTAACTATTGACTAGCTCTTACACTTAAATTAACCCATAATTCTTATTTATTTTTAGCCACGTGGCTTGGTACCTTTTCTCAGTTTTGCCTTCACATCTTGCTTCCTCTGTGTCTGGCTGGTGACTCCTGATTCAGCCTTGCTCTTCCCAGCGTTCTCTTCTCTGCTTGTCCTGCCTATACTTCCTGCCTGGCTACTGGCCAATCAACATTTTATTTATTAACCAATCAGAGCAATACATTTGCAGCATACAGAGCGACATCCACAGCAAAGGGGTCTCCACCCAAGTTAGAGGCTACAACACAGAGATGAGGAGGGAAGTGGGATTGGGGATATTGTTGGGGGGTTATTGAAAGAATGGGGGAGGTCAACAGGTGAGCAGCTTATGTGGATTTCTGACGGCTGGCATGGCCTCTGGTCTAGCAAGGAGTCTTCACCTCAGTTTGCCTACCTGTCTTCTGGCTGATGTGGCATGCATATGAGCATGGGATGTCTGCTTGAGTAGGGGTCTGGAACACAGCCATATTCCTCTTTTTCTGAATGGGAATATATCCTGTGCCATTGTATGTAGGAAATCCATAATTTGTTTCTTGATTTTAGAAGATGCGACAGTCAAGAGATTGTCTTGAGTGTCAGAAGAGACTTTGGACATTTGCACTGTTTGAGCTGTTACAGATGAGGATCATTGAAGTTAGAAAAAAATGCATTTTCATATCTTTCTTTTTTCTTTATATTTGTTCTCTCATACAACACATCCTAACTTTAGTCTCCTCTTCTCCATTCCTTCCATTCCCTCCCCCTACCTAACCCCCATTCTCCCAGATCCACTGCTACTCTTCTTTACGGGGAATCATCCCTGGTGGTGGACAGGTCCCAGCAGAGGGTGTAAGAAGTTAGTAGGGGATGGAGGTGAGCCAGGCCATGGTTATGGTGAGAAACTGCTGCAGGCTGCAAAAAAATATATGAAGTAGGAATTCAGCTGATTATGACAAAGCTGTACCTGGAGGAGTTAAGAACTCTTCCAGAGGATGAGGCCAAGGCTCAAGGAGTCTTGGTGATATTAGCTTTTGATTATTAACCATTTCCTACTATGAATTTTTCATGTGCTATTGTAGCTTTTCCATCATTCATTGGACACCATTTCTCCTCTACTAATGGAATATTTAGATAACCTTGTAGCTAAAGTTTTCCTGCCTGACCCACGGTCAGGATAAATCTCTTTCACCTGCCAGTCCCACAGCCACTCAGACCCAACCAAGTAAACACAGAGACTTATATTGCTTACAAACTGTATGGCCGTGGCAGGCTTCTTGCTAACTGTCCTTATAGCTTAAATTAATCCATTTCTATAAATCTATACATGGCTTGTGGCTTACCGGCATCTTTACATGCTGCTTGTCCTGGCGGTGGCTGGCAGAGACTCCCTCTGCTTTCCTGTTCTTTTTATTCTCTCTGTTAGTCCCGCCTATACTTCCAGCCTAGCCACTAGCCAATCAGTGTTTTATTAGCAACACATTTGCCATACAGAACATCCCACAGCACTTGCCCCTTTTTTTTTCAAAAAGGAAGGTTTTAACCTTAACAAAGTAAATTACATATAATTTGGGAATTTGGGCGTAGCTTCTCTTACTACTTCCTGCTGGAGGGGGGCGCTGTATCTTATGGGAACACAAAGAAAATTTTAGAATTATGGAGTAGTCCGTGAGGGTGTATCGTCTGAGCCAGTTGCCTTGAAATGGTTCTGGATGTTGGATCATCTGAGCCATGGTGTCATCGGAGACCTTTCAGGTGGTCTTGGCTGGCCAAACCTGATGTAACTTAATCTGAAACAAATCCATAGCCTCTGGCTTTCTGTGGAAACAAAATCAGAGCTTCCTTTTTAAAGCAACATATCTTTACATCCAAATTTTGAAGTCAAGGTATCTTTAAAATATACATATTGGTTTAACTCAGCTTCCTTTACAATCAAATATCTCTCTGCAGTTAAGAATCCCAAAGACAACACAATCCAGATTCTCTGTGTGATATCCATCTTTACGTGGCTTATATTTTATACTACCTTTACTGTCTCTTTAAAGACTTCATTTTTCAAAACTATCTATTTCTTTATATAACTATATATTCCTTTTTCTCTCTCTTTGAAGCCTACATACATTTTACACACATTTTAAAGCATTTAAAGTCTTGTTCCATCTGAATCTGTCTTATTGTGAACCTGTTACTTTAAACTGCAGCATTCTAAGACTGAAAGGGTGCTGTGGCTGCTGGCTCCGCCCACCTCATCTTCCCAACATGGCGGTGATGCGTTTACCGTCAGCTCTGGGAGCCTTCGTGGGTCTATGCTTCTATCAAAGCAGTGTTTAGCCCAGAAACCTCTTCTTTTTGTTTTGTACTAGCAAAGGCTAAATCCACCACGCAGCTTAATGTGCCATTTGCAGAGGCTTCATTCCCGCCATACTGCAGGTGGAGTGCACACGCCAGGAACCCGCCATACAGTAGCTCAAGCCCGCAGGCTGCAGCTAACTTGAGAAAGACAACTAGGAAGCTGTTTTAGCTCCGTTTTAGAATCTTCTTTTTATGCTTTCTCAGGTTTTAAGTGGAAATTCCTGCCCCACGTTCTGGCGCCATTTGTAGCTAAAGTTTTCCTGCCTGACCCACGGTCAGGATAAATCTCTTTCACCTGCCAGTCCCACAGCCACTCAGACCCAACCAAGTAAACACAGAGACTTATATTGCTTACAAACTGTATGGCCGTGGCAGGCTTCTTGCTAACTGTCCTTATAGCTTAAATTAATCCATTTCTATAAATCTATACATGGCTCATGGCTTACCGGCATCTTTACATGCTGCTTGTCCTGGCGGTGGCTGGCAGAGACTCCCTCTGCCTTCCTGTTCTTTTTATTCTCTCTGTTAGTCCCACCTATATTTCCTGCCTAGCCACTGGCCAATCAGTGTTTTATTAGCAACACATTTGCCATACAGAACATCCCACAGCATAACCTTCTGTTCTGACAGCTATAAATAGCCAGAACCCCAGTTCAAGCCTCCCTGTAATTATTGTCATTAGCAGCATCTGGCCAGGACCATCCCCAGATGGACAAAAGCGTCTTATCAGAGATACCTCTGTACTCTCTAAGAACAGACTATAGCATCCAGACTATCTGGCAGATGTGCTAATTAAGCTTAACCTTCTCCCTTTCCAAAGTCTTATCTCTAGTTTTAGATCTACCTTTAACTATTAACTCAGAACTAAAGGGTTCTACTTATAGATCTATCAAACTGACTCAGGCTGCCCAGCCACTGAGTGCACTCTCCCACTCTGCCAGAAAACAGCAGTGGCCAAAATAGCTTGGACAGAAGATAAGGGACCAAAGGAAAATAAGGCAGTTTTATTTTCACTTGTCATTGATAGACTCCTAACACTTTAAGTACTTTTAATAATATAATTGAGCACATAAAATCCCCTTTGCTAAGATATTAACCAAAATTTTCCCTCAGTTGATTCTATTCTCCATTAGTCACTTCCCTTTTGGGTTGCAGATGATGGCTGGCAATTACTGCTCTTTTGTGTGGATCTTATTGCTTCTCTTTTTGACCCTGAGGGAATTCAAGCCTGGTGACCATGCCTTAGCCAGAGCGTTGCTATTGTACGGATATATAACTGTAAACCTCAGAGACTAAAGGGAAGAACTAGATTGGGAAAGGACTAGATTGAAGAACATCACTGGAGAATTAGATGGAGAACTAGAAGAATGAGATAGAAGATGAGGAAGAGCCAGATGGGGAAGAACTAGGTGGGTAAGAATAAGATGGGAAGAACTAAGGAGATGAGAAAGAACTAGATGGGAAAGAATGAGAGAGAGAACTTTGAAGATTATAGAGAGGAACTAAGGACAAAGAGGAGTTAAGATGGGAAAGAACTAGATGGATGAGAACCTAGATGAGGCAGAACTAGATGAAGGAATTAAGACAGCATATAGAGGGAACAGCAGAAAAATGTAGAGAGAAACCAGGCAAGAAAGGAGCTAGGCATGACAGCAGAATAGAAACTATGTAGGAAGAGAACTGATTCAGAAGAGTAAAGTGAATGGACTAAAGAGTTTCATGTATGTAGATTTATTAGAGCATCCCTCAGATTAATCTGCCACTGATAGTATCTCTTCTGGAACTCTGAGAGAAGGCTATCAAGGGGCTGGACCCCAATAGCTTTTAATAAGAATCTTACAGCCTGACCAACTAGCAGCCAGAGTACTTCTTTGTTTATACAAAATTTAGTAAGCAGGGATACATTCATGTTCCAAAACATAGATCATATCATTTTTGTTTTTGGACATGTGTTTTACTTCCTCTGTTCATCTTTTAGTCATCATTAATAAACTATCCCTCAAGTTTTGACATCATTAGTAAACAGAGTCATCATTTTACTCATTAACCCTATAACCCAATTTTAAGAGTCTAGATGTACATGACAGCCTGTTCTCAGGCCAGTAGCTTTTGTAGCTATGAGGACACTAGACTAAAACAAACTCTTCAAGCCAGCCTGGGCATATTGCCATGCCCCAGGAAGTGTATTATTAACTCTTAATGGTCAGACTGCCCAAGAAAAATCCTCAGGCCAAAGCTGCTGCAGTTATTATTCAAATTCTGGTATAATACAATGTTTGTATTTTTATCTATATAGAATTTGTTTATAAGTATAATACTGGCATTCTGTTGTTCCTTGGTCATATGACATTAAGTGACTCTGCATGTGCTAACTTTTCTCAGAAAAGGAGGTCCTAACATCTCATTCTTTTATCATCTTTCCACTCCATTCTTTGATTACCAATATAAGTCTCTGTGTAGGGCAGAGGTAACTCCAGCTAATCTAACTTTATTGCTGTATATGCCACATAATTGCTTGAGTTCCTGGGTTAAGGGGGTGAATGTGAGATCTGCCTTTGTGTAGAATTGGACCTCCACAAAAGGAACAAAGATGGTCTTTGCTCCAGAAATGGATCAGGGTTTCCCAGTGTGGCCACAGCTTAGCAGGAACCCTGAAACTCTTTGACCCAGAAGGGGTCTTGACTCGGTAGAGGTCCTGGACCTCTACAGGCAGTGGCTTGGAAATGGATGACTTACTCGAGCCAAAAGTTGATCCAGTCTGGTGGAGAGGGAGAAAAAGGAAGAATAACCAGTAAAAGGGTTCCACATTGAATTCACACAGTTTGACTTTCTGTTCTCATAGATGTGTGGTATAGGGATTAAGGTTTCTCCACGACTACCCCTTGACTCTTGACTCTAAATGCCCCTCTCACTAAACAACACAGTCACAACAAGTATATGAGTTACACTAACTTTATTATGGACTATTTGCTTATTAGAAAGTTTTGAAGATCTTTTGTACTATGAATGATATGAAATAAATGGATCGGCATTCTACAGCATAGCTCTCATTGTGCTATGAGATATGGCAATATCTGTTAAGGCGTTGTTTCCTTGACTTCTTTCTTAAAAGAATGCCTTGCAAAAGTAATTCACCTACCTGATATTGAGGTATATGGTGTAGTAGGAATCTTAAAAGTTCTTATTAATAAAATCAAACCTGAAGCCAGGTATTGGGGTGAATGCTGGAAGACCAGAGAAACAGAACAAGCCAGTTTCTTCATCTCACCAATTCCTCAGGTGATCCAGTTTCCTCAGACTAGATGCCTCTCAGCTGAACTGTGCTGCTCAAAACCTAAAAGCTTAACCATGTAAAAGCTTCTAGTTTCTGGTCTTCACGCCTTATATACCTTTCTGCTTTCTGCCATCACTCCCTGGGATTAAAGGCTCACTTCTTGGGATTAAAGGTGTGTGTCACCATGCCTGGCTGTGTCCAATGTGGCCTTGAACTCACAGAGAGAGATCCAGATGGATTTCTGCCTCTGGAATGCTAGAATTAAAGGCGTGAGTGCCACCATTTTCTAGCCTCTGTATCTAGTGGCTGTTCTGTTCTCTGACCCCAGATAAGTTTATTAGGGTGCACAATATTTTGGGGAACACAATATCACCACTGTAGCAGGAATCTTAAAGGAACTTGTTAATAAAATTAAACCTGAGGCCAGTTATTGTGGTGAATGCTGGAAGATCAGAGAAGCAGAACAAACCACAACCACCTCACCTTGCTAGTTCCTCAGCTGATCCTGTTTCCTCAGACTGGAAAGTGAAGGACCATTCCCCACCCTTGTGAGTTGAAAAGTGACCCCCACATTGGATATGTGTTTAAGCACTGCTGAGGATAGAAGCCAGTCTGGAAGCCTCAAAACAGCCCCAGCCCTGTTTTCCTTTGTTTTAGTTAGTTAGTTAGTTAGTTAGTTAGTTAGTTAGTTTTTTTTTTATTTTTTTTAAGACAGGGTCTCTCTGTGTCATCCTGGCTATCCTGGAACTCACAGAGATCTACCTGCCTCTGCCTCCCGAGTGCTGGGATTAAAAGCGTACATCACCACTGCCCAGTTAATTTTACCTCTCTTCTCTTCTCTTCTCTTCTCTTCTCTTCTCTTCTCTTCTCTTCTCTTCTCTTCTCTTCTCTTTCCTTCCTTCCTTCCTTCCTTCCTTCCTTTCTTACTTGTTTCTTTCTCTATTATGTCTACCCACTCTAGAGGATCCAAAGCTTCTGGCCTCCCTACACAATTAAAACTAATTAAAGTTAAAATAACTAACCTGGCATTAATAAAGAAAAAAAGGAAAAAGAAATGAATAAAAAAAGCAAAGGGAACCTGGGCTGGGGATGGAATGAAGCTTTGGGTGTTGGGTTAGAAAGCTGAGCTAGTTTATGGCTCTGATCTCAGCAGTGTGTGCATACACTGGGGTGCGCACTTTTATTTTCAGTACACAGAACAAAGCAAGTTCTGGTGGTTGTTGGGATTTGGGGTAGTATGAGAAGAAGCCTGGATGCTGATTGCAAAATAGTTTTTCTTTCTTTCTCACTTTTTCTTTTTTAATAAATAAAGTTTAAAAAAAGGATCTGAATGGCACAGAACTTCCATTGCCAGACCCATACTTACACAGGCTTTGGATGCCACCTGCTCCCACCGCATGCCTGCAGTATCACACACAAATATACAGGTTCCCACTCTCCCACCAATGCAAGCTCACAGGAAAATGAATAAATAAATAAGAAAGAATCAGGCCCTGAGAGATGGCTCAGCCTTTAAAAGCACTGGCTGCTCTCCCTTCAAAATTTCCAGAAACCACAAGGTGGGATCTGGTGCCCTCTTCTGGTGAAAGAGCATACATGGAGATAGAGCACTCACACACATAAAATAAATACATAAATCTTTTTTTAAATTAAAGAATCAAATGAGAGAGCAGTGAACTGTCATTTCCATGTAAAGATGGGCATTTTCTGCAATTCACCGAGTTCTAAGAGAGTTCAGTGATCATGAAAGACAGAGACAGGACCATGAGGGCTCCTCATCTAATGAGCAGAGTCAGATTCAACCACAACTTGTAGAGCAAGTTCCAGGACAGCCAGGGCAACACAAAGAAACCCTGTCTCAAACAAACAAACAAACAAACAAACAAAAAAGATAATACATGTAGTCTATCTCTAAAACCAATCTCCTTAGAAGAAGTGACATGTACTTAGAGATGAGTTTGGATGTGATTATGCCTCCTTGTGCACAGAGAATTGTATTACACCAGAAAACTTTTCTTCAAATTTTGCACTGTGCTTAGATATGCTTATAAACTGCTCAGGGTCAGACTTTAGAAATTTGAACCAGTGCTGGCTAACTAAGTTGTGTTGAACCAAATTTCCTTCTTGCCTTTCAAACATTGTTCCTCTGCTGACCAGAGCATTTGCAGGGACTCCCAGAACACATAATGAAACAGATGAACTAAACAGAAAATTAAAACAGATCCTGAATATTTTTAGGGTCATGGACTTTCCAAAATATGTGAAGATTGGGGTCTCCTCCTTAGAAAGGAAGATCTTTGTACAAACAAAACAATTTTTGGCTACAATATTAAAAGTTGTTAACTGGCCTCAGAAATCAAAACATATATTATTTATCAGGTTAAGTTCTAATTTATGAAAAAGGGAAGCAAAGTGAGTAAACCACAGTAGTTTTAAATTAAATGAGACATTAAAATGAAGCAATAATATTATTACAGGTAATAATTATAAAGGATTTTGAGGCCTGGCATGATGATAAATACATGTCATCCTAGAACTTAGGAGACTAAGGAAGGAGAGTCACAGGTTCCAGGCCACGTAGACCTGGAATAAAACCTACAGTTCCACCCATTTGCTGTATGTATTCTATGCTATGTATTTACTCATTTACGATTAACCATGATCACTCAAGTTAAACACTACCACCAGCTCTAATGCATAGAAAAGGCAGTCTATTTGTTAGACACAGAGAAGACAAACAAGTCACTACACTTGATAACTACATTTTCTTCATAAAGGACTTCCTTTAAAAGGAAGATTGCTGTGGGATGGTCTTTCTGTATGCTGTGAATATATGTTGCTACTATTGGTTAATAAAGAAGCTGTTTTGGCCTATGGTAAGGATAGGCCTAGGATAAGAACCAGACAGGAAATCCAAGAGAGATACAGGCAAAAGAGGGCAGAGTCAGGGAAGACATGATCCAGCCATCTAAGGAGCAACAAGATACCAGCAGACTGGTAACACCACGGTCACATGGCAAAACATAGATTAATAGAAATAAGTTAATTTAAGATGAAAGGGCTACCTAGCAAGAAACCTGAGCCATAGACCAAGCAGTTTGTAATTAATATTAAGCCTCTGAATGATTATTTATAAGCATCTGCTTGATTGGGAACTGGAGGGAGGGACACAGAAAAGCTTCTGGCTACAATTGGCACCCAAATACAAATAGACTAGATATTGTAACTGTAATTCTTGCTTGCTAACTGTTTTGTTATATGTAATTTTACTATATTAAAATGAAAACTTTCTTTTTTGATTAGACAGAAATGGGGAAATGCTGTGGGATTGTCTTTCTGTACGCTGTGAATATATGTTACTATTGGTTAATAAAGAAGCTGCTATGGCCTATGGCAAGGCAGAATAGAGCCAGGCAGGAAATCCAAGCAAAGATACAGGGAGAAGGAAGGTGAAGTTGGGGAGATGCTGTGAGCTGCCTCCAGGAGAAGCAAGATGTGAGAGAACAGGTAATGCCATGAAGCCATGTGGCAAAATAAATATTAATAGGAATGGGTAGAGTTAGGTTGTAAGAGCTAGTTAGTAATGAGCCTAAGCCATAGGCCATATAGTTTGTAATTAATATTAAGCCTCTGAGTGATTATAAGTGCCTGTGGGACCACAGGTGGGAGAGATTCGTCTGGACCTTGGGACCAGGTGGGACAGAAACTTCCGTCTAAAACTGGCACCCAACATGGGGCATTGATTTATCACATTGACCTGATAAAACTTAAAAATCATTCTTAATGCACAGAAATGGAGCCACACTGGGCTTCCTGGTCTCACAGTCTCATGCTAGCAGCAGTGCAGAGACATGTTTCCTGACAGCTGCCTGTGAGATGGAGCTGGCTGCCAGTCACCATGAGCTAATTGTTGTAGCAGATTTCCAAAGTTTCTCCCATAGGCCACAGTACAGAGAAGATTCTTTCAGCCACTGCCTGCCAGCTTGAGAGCACAGCCATGGACTTAAGAACACAGCTCCATGCTACTTAATATTGTTTCCCAGAATTGAGGAGGTAAGCATGACTCATTGGTACCTGCATCATGCTAAAAAGCTGAACAGGACAGAGCTAGCTGCCAAAGCTACACTTTCATTTCAGCCACACAGCTTAGCAGTTTAGAATCTCTCCTGGTCAGAAAAGGATTACAGATATACAATAAAACAGATTAAGATGGGGAAAAAACTCCAAACAGGTTAAGTCTGTTTAAAAATATATGTAGGCTTGAAAGAGAAAAGAAAAAGGGTAGAAAAGTCCATAAAAAAGAAATAGAGTAATAAAAAATATAATAAGCCACTTAAAGATGGAAAATACACAGAGAATCTGGATACTGAATATTGTTGTATTTTCTTTGGGATTTTTAACTGCAGAGAGACATGTGATTGTAAAGGCCGCTAAGTTAAACCAACGTATATATTTTAAAGATATTTTGGCTTCAAAATTTGGGTCAAAGGATATGCTGCTTTAGAAAAGAGGTTCTGCTTTTGTTTCCACAGAAGATGAGAACCTTTGGATTGCTTCTAGGCTAATATAATTTGATCGAACAAGATCCCCTGAAAAAAATCTTCAATGGGAACAGATAGCCCAGATGATCCAATGTTTCAGAGCACTTCTGTTGCAGTTTCCTCTGAGTTCTGCATCCAGAAAGGCTTCAAGGCGGCTAGCTGAGATGATCCAGCCTCACAGACTACTCCAGTCAGGATTTGACCATAATCCTAAATTTTCTCAGGGTCCCCATAAGATTAACAGTGCCCCCAGTCAGCAAGAAGTAGTCTAGACAACTATCCCACATTCCTAAAAAATGGATTATGGATGTTTGTTTGCGGTAGCGCCCGCGTTACCGCTAACTGTTCACCGTATCCGAGCGAGGGACTGTGGATTAAAAACAGAGACAGAGACAGCGAGTCATTCGCCAAGGCGGAATGCCGAATGCCGTTTATTGAAAGAGGGAAGAAACTTTAAGTACAGACTCACAGGACAATGGAGGGTCCCCGGAGGGCAGAAGTTCGCTACCAAATGCTTTACATTCTTGTACCTAAGTTGTTTACACCAAATGCAGGATACACGAACAAAGAACCTCTGGTGAAGAACCTCCGGTGATCGGGAGGTGAGAAAAAGCCAGTAAGAAGAAGCCGGCAGGGAATCAACATAGGGAGGACATCTGGTCAAGGTCGGCAAGCAAGGTGGCAGACACTCACAGTGGGGGGCCGGGGCCCACAGATGTTTATCTTTCTTTCAGGGATTTGGTTACAAATTGTTATTGGTCATAGTCAATCTCTTTCTAAAAGAAGAAAGGGAGATATGATATACAAATGATAAAAAAGATAGATTATTGAATCTACTTTGATGCAAAAAACAACTGTTAATCTCAAAATACTTTACATTGGTATATATTTTGGTTTATTGATACAAATTTAAGGTCAATTTTGTTATACTGTATATATATTTCTATTCTTTAAGATATTATGTTTATGCAACTCACTTAAAATTGTAATGTATAATTAAGAACTACGGATTAATAATTAGTCATCAACGATAATCAAACTTATAGTCATGTTAGTTAAGTTTTTTAGGTATACAAAGATAAATTTTAATTAGGTAGGTAATCTTCAAACACTTCAAAGACCTACAGAATATGACATTTAAAATGTTTTAAGAACTTAGACTTTTCTGGACATTGAGATATGTCTGCTCTTGGCAGCACCAGTCTACTTCAGAGAAGATGATAGGCATCAAAGAAACTTGTTATGGAGTTTGCTTACAATGTGGAAAAAATTGGCCATTTGAGCAAGAAATTGCTCTTACCTGGACTGTTTGACAGTATGTTGTATAAACTGGATATACAGGACCCATAGGAAAGTGACCACTGAACTTTGCCAAAACAAGGGGAGATGGTCCTTCAGGTTCCTGCTTCACAGACGATACTGTCAGACATTCTGCAGTACACAGAGGAAAGCAACTGATGAACTTTGCCAATAGGCAAGACATTCCTTCAAATTTCCTGATTCATTAAAATATCTGCCAGAGACCTTAGGCCTATAGGCTGCAATGTTCCAACATTGCAGAGGAACTTTGGGTAATTGTCAAGGCAGCCAGATGTCTCTGTCATTTCTAGAATTTTAGAAGTTGCTTACAATGCACTTCCTTTCTACTTAGGTAATATTATATCCTTCTGGCATCTTTGATGGAGTTGAAGACTAGATAGTTACAGTTACAATCCTCTCATATCTTAGCTAAGAACATATCAGGTACTAGAGTTAGATTCTTCAGGATAGGATAGCTATTGGAGTAATCTCTGTAATTTGCTATTTACCTATGGTCTGGATATTTAGCATGTGTTTCTTGCTTGATGTTGTTCTTGTTGGTTGTATTTCCATTTTTGTTTATGTTATTACCTTTTTCTTCTCCTGGACAACTTGATAATCATTCTTATTGTATGTAGTTTTGTGTTGGGTTTAGAACTTTTTTTATTTACACAAAAAGGGGAAATGTAATGAGTATTCATTCCACCTATGGCCTTTGGGTACCAGCCCCTAAGATGTGGCCTCTTGGCTATCTTAAGACCTGGGGAGCACATACACAGGTCCCTTCTCTCTCATGCTCTTGGATGGTGGGGCCTGAATTAGCTGGCATGAAGCAGCATGGGACCAGTTCTCAGCCTTCCAGGACTCTGTGACTGAATCTGCCTTATCCTGCATTAGTGAGTTATTCCTGCCAATATAATCCTTTAATAAATAGTCCTTTTATTGATAATCTGAGTATATCCTGCACTAGAAGATTTCCTGAAAGGAGCTATATTTACCTCAGAGCACACTTGATCTCAACACTACCTAGGCTCCTGATCCGAATCATGAGGAAAGGCTCATTCTCTGCTGTATCTGATGCCCAACATTCTCTCTGATCTATGTATCCAGAGAGGTTTCATGTCTAAATTTTCAGAAGTTGTTACTACCATATCTTAAGTAGAATTCTAATCAAAGCCTCAAATAACTTAGAATTGACAGTAAGATTTGCAAGCAAGTAATCCTCATGCTTCAGAATAGAGTCTAAGATAGCATTTTTAATTTTTATGTCTTAAGTTATTTCAGTGAAACTCACTCATGTTAGGGATACAGCTCAATGATAGTTTGTCTAGCATGCTCAAGGCTCTGAGTTCAATCTCTAGTATCACACAAAATAAAACCCACACTCAAAATACTATCATCTAACAAATAAATTTTTGTCCGTTTATCTAGATAATTTATATTTTTTCTACTCAATGTTTGATGATATGCAAGTATATTTTAAATGTATTACTGGAAGTGTAAAAATATGTTTCTTTGTTTTACATTATAGGTATTCTACTTGTTACTAACCAAAATGTTTGTGTAAGATGTATAAAACATGCTAAACTCTATTAAGTGTCCCAGAAGACAAGTAAAATTTAAGTCAACACTGTCATACAAACTTGCTGGAGTATTATTTCCCATCACTTGGTACAATAACTATTAACTTTTATTTTATTATCAGGAACTCTCCACACTGACATACTCATTTATGTGTTCTGAAGGGAATAATGAAGCTGTATTATTTCTCAACTTCTTTAAGCCATCTTAGATTTAAGGCTTTGTAAAGAATGCTCCAAGGATAATGCATGTAGTGGGAATTTTACAAAGAACAAAACCTGATTTGTATGCCAGAATGAAATTTGTATGTTTTGCCTCCATCCAGGACCCAGTCTATGGAATGCAACAAAGTGCTAATAAGATTGAAAGCATTTCTACAAGATCCAATTTGCACAGCTTCTCTTCAGCCATTCTACTCATCGTAAAACGATGCTCTGTATTGTATCAGTGGGTGCTTTCTATGGCATAATTTGCCTGGTTAGTAGCCCTGCCCAACACTGGTGACATGTGAAGAACTACTCCCAGTTTGAGCTATCTGATGGATCATAAATGGAGAGTGCTGTATGAAGATAATGTCACTCTGGCTATACTTACAAGCCTCCTGTTCAGTGTGAACTCACTTAGTGATTAATGAGATCATTCTTCCTGATATAGGCCTTCACACATTGAAAACATTCATATGGTTTCTCTTCAGTATGAATTCTCTGATGTGCAATGAAGGAAGAACTCTAGCCAAAGGACTTTCCACAATCATTACATTCATATGGTTTCTCTCCAGTGTGAGTTCTCTGATGTGAGAAAAGATGAGAGCTTCGACTGAAGCATTTTCTACAGTCATTATACTCACAAGGCTTCAGTCCAATGTGAATTCTATGGTGCACAACAAAGTGAAACCTCTGGCTGTAGGACTTCCCACATTCAGTACACTCATAGGGCTGCACTTGGACATGAGTGCTCTGATGTAGAATGAGATGAGTGCTCTGTCTGAAAGACTTCCCACATTCAGGATATTCATTGGGCTTCTCTCCAGTGTGAGTTGTCTGATGCCTAATCATCCTGGAACTATGAACAAAGGATTTCCTACACTGACAGCCAGTATATAATTTGTCTCCTGTGTGTGTCCTCTGGTGAGTGATGAGGTGGGAAAACCAGATGAAGGACTTCCCACACTCTTTGCACTCCTAGGGCTTCCCACCAGTATGACTCTTTTGAGATCCAGTAAGGTAGGAACTTCAGATAAAAGACTTTCCACATTCTTTACACTCATAGGGATTCTCTCCTGTGTGAATAAGCTGGTGCCTGGTAAGATTAGAGCATCAGCTGAAGAATTTTACATATTCCTTGCACTAGGTTTTTCTCTACATATGTCCTTTGGTATTCCAAGAAAGAGCATTATCAGGGCACTTGTAGGGTCCATCTCCAGTGTGAGTTCTTGAAAAATCAGTAAAGTGAATGTTTTGACAGGTTTTATTACATTCACTATCTTTGTCTGCAAATTTTTCATGATGATTACTTGTGGTGATATTGTGTTCCCCAAAATATTGTGCACCCTAATAAATTTATCTGGGGTCAGAGAACAGAACAGCCACTAGACATAGAGGCCAGAAAATGGTGGCACATATGCCTTTAATCCTATCACTTGGGAAACAGAGATCCATCTGGATCTCTGTGAGTTTAAAGCCACACTGGAAACAGCCAGGCATGGTCACTCACGCCTTTAATCCCAGGAAGTGAGCCTTTAATCCCAGGAAGTGATGGCAGGAAGCAGAAAGGTATTTAAAGTGTGAGGATGAGGAGCTAGAGCTTGGTTAAGCTTTTAGGCTTTTGAGCAGCACAGTTCAGCTGAGATTCATTCTGGATGAGGATTCAGAGGCATCCAGTCTGAGGGAACAGGATCAGCTGAGGAATTGGCAAGGTGATGTGGCTGTGGCTTGTTCTGCTTCTCTGATCTTCTGGCATTCACCCCAATACCCGGCTCCAGGTTTGTTTTTATTAATAAGACTCTTTAAGATTTATGCTACAATCACTGAATTCCAAATCATGTTTTAAGCATTTTGTATATGAGCCACAATGATGGAAATAATCGCTCGCTCTCTCTCTCTTTTTTTAAAAGATTCACTTATGTCTGTGGGTGGGTGTTTTGTCTACATGTGCATTTACACTCCAAAGGAAGGCATCAGATCCCATGGGGATACAATCATAGATGTGAATAACCATGTGGGTGCTGGGAATTGAACCTGGGTCTTCTGGAAGAACAGCCAGTACTCTTAGCCACTATACCATTTCTCCAGCCCCTGGAAATAATCTCAAAGAATAAGCTAAGCAGGAAGAAGACAGCCTCTCATAATTATCATGTTCATGGTCAATTTCTTGAGTGAGTATTTTCTTCTGGATGAATGTTTCTTGCCTCAAATATTTCTCATAGTTTTCCTGATGTTTTTCTAACTGTTCTTCACACTTCCAAACATTTTATAATGACAAATAACTGTGATCACTCCTTGACACTCCTTCTGCTTTAACACCACAGTGTTTATCTTTAGAAATGCTCTTATTGGAGACTAGTGATTTAATTCCCCCAGCCATCTCTTGTGGCTTAAATTTTCCTGCCTGGCCCACAGTCAGGACAAATCTCTCTCACCTGCCAGTCCCACAGCCGCTCAGACCCAACCAAGTAAACACAGAGACTTATATTGCTTACAAACTGTAAGGCCGTGGCAGGCTTCTTGCTATGTGTCCTTATATCTTAAATTAATCCATTTCTATAAATCTATACCTTGCCACATGGCTCATGGCTTACCGGCATCTTTACAAGCTGCTTGTCCTGGCAGTGGCTGGCTGTGTCTCCCTCCGCCTTCCTGTTCTTTTTATTCTCTCTGTTAGTCCCGCCTATACTTCCTGCCTAGCCACTGGCTAAACAGTGTTTTATTAGCAACACATTTGCCATACAGAACATCCCACAGCAATCTCTAAATATGAAAGAAATTACAAGGCCTTTCATAACCAAAGAAAGTATTAAGCAATAATGATAGGATGTTAATGAAGTCAAAGAATGTAAAAATTTCTTTCAAATATGGTTTTACAACTTCAGCTAAAAAGGAGAAACGGGAAGGAATGGAGGCAGTAAGTAGTACATAGGCCTGGTTGTTCCTAGGTGAGAAAAGAGAAGATATAGGTCTTAGTCTATCACTGCCTAGGGGACCAGCCCCCAGCAGCACAGAGCTCAAAGGGAATCCACAGAGTTGGCACATACTAGACTTGTTTTTTTTTTTTTTTTGGTTTTTTTTTTTTTGGTTTTTTTCGAGTCAGGGTTTGTGTGTGTAGTTCTGCGCCTTTCCTGGAGCTCACTTGGTAGCCCAGGCTGGCCTCGAACTCACAGAGATCCGCCTGGCTCTGCCTCCCAAGTGCTGGGATTAAAGGCGTGCGCCATCAACGCCCGGCTAGACTTGTTTTAATTTGAAGGGGTTAGGGAAAAAGACATTCACACATTCTCTTGATGGTTTCCTTCAGACATTTTCTTTATTCTTCTTTTGTATTCTCCATTCTGTATTCTTATCTCTATTCATAAATGTCCCTTCTGTCTCTCTAAATGTTCTCCTTCTAACTCTACCTTTATTCTTCCTTATTCTCTCATTCTTGATGTTTTCCTTCTAACTCTATCTTTATTCTTGATGTTTTCCTTCTAACTCTCTCATTCTTGATGTTTTCCTTCTAACCCATTTTAACTTTCTCTATCTCTATCTCTATCTCTATTCTTTCCCTTACAGCTTATATACCCAACAAAATCTTTCAGGCAATACAAAAATTACAATGTGGTTACATTATGTTTTTCAAGTGAATGAATACAAGTAAAAACAGCATGTTTTCCATATCTGTTACATGACTGAACATTTTACATATTATAGTTGAAAACAAATTATCCCAAGAACCCACATATATTCATACCCAAGCAACCTGTTATAAATCACCCATGTGGGCAAGCAAGCTATTTGTCTCAGTCAGGTCTTTTACTGGTAGGCTGCATTTTGCAGTTACAAAGAAAGGGCAATCACTTTATTATTTATCTTGATAGGTAATCTTATAAGGAATCACAAATATAAACTTTTGTATATGAATAAGAATCAGTCAGCTCTACTTTAAATCTTTAGGGTGCATATCCACTCAACAATTGTTTTTTTTTTTTTTATATCAGGAGATTGAGGACAGAAATGGGTATAAGGAATTAATCATCATCTTTGGTCATTAACCAATCCTAGTAAGAAAAGTGTTTGTAATAATTGAGTTGCTTTGTTCATGTTCCCTGACTTTAACAAGTTCCTCATTCAACTATGTGCCTTTCTAAAACTTTAGATTGTCTTTTTGGATTTTTCACCTCAAAGCTATTTGACAAAAACATCTTAGTCTAACTTTGTTATTTTCAAAGCTTTGTTTTGGCTATCATGTGCTCTAAAACCTGTGAACACATCTCCCAATATTAAGATTAGAAGAATTTAAACTAGCCTGGCTACTGGGACTCAATTGTTTTTCTTAATCATTAACCTAAGCTACAGTCTATATGGCTCCTCAATAGAAACTCATGTTTTCTAGATATGTGACACTTCCTTGTTTTATTTTAATCATTAAAACTCTATTTAAACTAACATTATTATTATTATCAATTAGATAGTACATCTTAGGAAGAAATCATCTTCATAATAGTCCACAGGTAAAAAACACCCAGTAGAATGGGATATTTCCATGAGATAAACACACTACATTATAGGCAGTGGGGATCTCCCCAAACCCATTCACACCATGCCAGATACTAGGGAAAGATGATGGTGGCAAACATGTAAAGGCACAGCAGAAGCAAAAGACATTCTGGAATCTGTGGTCTTGGGGCCTTGTCTACCCGAGATTCATCCATCAGGTTGGTGGACTGATACCTTGAACTTCAATTGCCACCTTTTGCTCCTCTAACATGGTCAGCATAATTAGCCCAACACAATGGGTCAAGAAATCCAATGGAGAGACGAAGAAATAAAAATTTATTTCATAATTCAAATATATGACCCTTATCACCAGGCTTTTTCCCTGACATATTCTTTGTACTACTGCCAATGAATATTCTTTTTGTTTTGTTTTGTTTCAGTTCTGAGTACTAAATCTAGGACATCAAGCATGCTAAGCAAGCCCTCTACAAAAAAGCTGTATCACCAGTTCTTAATATTCTGTTTTTTTAAATTATGTGTATATATGTGAGAGGGGTAGGTGCATGTGAGTATAGTGTCCAAGGAAGTCATAAGAGAACATTGGATCCCCTGGAACTGGAGGAACAGGCGGTAGTGAACCATTAGGTGCCAGTGGTGGGAACTGAAACCCAGGTCCCCTGGAGGAGTAGCATGAACTTTCAACTACTGAGCAATATCTACAGACCCCAATTTAATATTCTTTTTTGTTTGTTTGTTTTTTGAGACAGGGTTTCTCTGTGTAGTTTTTGTGCCTGTCCTGGATCTCACTCTGTAGACCAGGCTGGCCTTGAACTCACAGAGATCTGCCTGGCTCTGCCTCCCGAGTGTTGAGATTAAAGGCATGTGCCACCACCACCTGGCCCCAATTTAATACTCTTAGACAACATAACCAGTCATGTTTGGGCAAGGCCTGCTACCTGTGTCACCAAAGGACATGATGATGATAAATTTTGACAGATTGATAATCTCTTAAAATCCACATTACTCATCTATAATCCAAGATCATACATTTTTGTATAAGATTATCATAAGCATTATATAGTGTAAGCAGATTATAGCATCTTACATATATAGTCAAAGCAATAGTGTTTATAAAAATCAGTATTATTTTTTAATTTTCTGTTTTTATTCCTTTATTTTGACACATTGTTATTGAATGGATGATGAATGCTCCCCCCAATGGCCCTGTATATCACCACTAGGAGGTGGGGGAACCTTTAAGAGGTGAAGACTAGGGAAAGGTATTTCAGTTACTCAGCATAAACACCATTTCTGATCATGAATTTATATGCTACTTTATAAACAACCTCTTTACATGCATTTCCACATAAGTTCATAATTAGTTTAAAGACATATGATATCATTAATACAGTTTAAAAACAGGAAAAAAGAAAAGTGAATAAATGTCTTTATAGCACTTTCTTGCTAAACATTGTTTGAAAATCTTCCACAACCATGTCTGTTCACTGTTGCTAGCACACTGTTCAAGAGTATGTTTTTAAGGTAGGTGTGGTAGCACAGGCCTTAATCTAAGGGCAAGGTTAGGCAAAGGGAAAGAAGAAAGAAGGGAGGAAGAGAAAGAAATGTGGTTTTGATTTACTTTTCATTGGTTTTAGTATATCCTGGTCATGTGGCTGAATAAATGAAATAACATCTGGGGAAAGCATATGGTGTAATTATTTTTTCTGATGAGCATTTCATCCATACTATGTGAACCCTTTGTCTAAACAATACCAGTGGCCTGACATGGAGTTTTTCTCTGGGTATTGTTGACGTAACAGGAAAAGTTGAGCATCTCTAATCTGAAATCCAAAATGGTATAAAAATCCAAAACATCAGAAGCCAACAAAATCATATATATATATATATATATATATATATATATATATATATATATTGCTATTAGTAAGACACCACACAACTTTCTTATGAATCTGATAGGGACACAGAGGTCCTTGTGCTCAGAGATAGGCAATAGGGAAACTAGAAATGCTAAACATACAGGGTTGTCTCTTCAAAGGAAGAGATGTATAACCTGTTTTCTGGAAGGCTGGGAATGGAGGTGGTTAATAGCCTAGATGACCTGTGCACTATCTGTAGGGCCAGGCCACACCTGGCCCCCTGTGGGGCGTTTACCCACCACCCCCACAGCTTCCCAGAGTTTTCTTGAGTGTGAGCAGCAGGAAATATTAGATAGAAAGATTTATTGCAGAGAATATTGCGGAGATAAACAGATAGAAAATAAAGGATAGCCTCGAGAGGGCCTGGAACCTTTTCCAACGGGCCCCAACTGTCTCTGCCCCAGGGTTTTCATAGAGACACCCAGGGGTGGAGCAAATGACCTCCTCCCCCAGCACAGCCAAGTGCAGACCATCTCAGACACCTGCACTCAGGCCCGTGGTCCTAATCATCCTCTATGTGGACCTTCTGGGTAAAGCCACGAGGAACCCGCGAACGGCCCCCCACAGGTCCCCCTTTCTTAATATATAAAAAAACTATTAATGGCTTACAGCAATCTCCATAGCTGTTATACCTCCCAGTATGGGAGTAGAGGATGATAAAGATGGCATTTCTCTTTTGAATTAGGTCCAAGGTGACTACAGCAGTCTTAGCTGCCTCAAGGCCTTTCTAAACCAAAAACTCTTAAGGCGACTACAAACTTAAAGAATCTCTTAGCTTCATCATTACCATTAACATAAATATTGCTATACATAGTCACAATTCTCCCAATCTTACAACTCAAAGCAAACTCTTAACAGAACCATTTGAATTAGTATATATGGTGCTATATATAGTTAACAATTTTCTCTGCTTTACAACTTTAACTCTTAATCATTTGAATTTTCTTGCTAACAGAACATAGGAAAAACTTTGATGTATTCACAAACTTAAATATTTCCTTAACTCCACAAAACCAGGGTGCATTAATAGCAATAGGTTTCTGCAAACATAATTCAATCTCATAACTCCTCCTTTTCTTTATAATTTTTTAAACAAAGTCCCAAACCTAGTTAGAAAAAACCCAAACTTTTCCATTTAAACAGTACCATAATTCCATTTTTACATAAACAATTCCACAAAACAATTCATGAATCACCAGTTAATAAAGCATATATGCATACACAAAACTGCATCTTGGTTCTAGGTAGAAATAAACTTCTTCATTTAAACAGTTCCATTTTTAACCCAATTCCAGCAAACAGTTCCTAGGTCATTACTATAAGTAAACTCAATTGTTCCATTGCAATTAAATCTCTATTGTTCATTTTATTTCAAAATTCAGATGATAAATTCTGGTACTAGCCTTCCAAATATGAGAATTCCATAACCAAAATCTTTTTTGTAGTTTTATCTCATTTTAAGTTCAAAAAAGTAAATTCTGATATCAGGCTTTCACTTTCAAATATGAAGAGACGTTTTACAACCAAAACTTTTTGCTGTTAATAATTTTAGTTCAAACAAGCATCTCTGCAACTTTTGTTCTCACAGAGACCTTTCTAGGTACAGTAGTATTCTAAACCGTACCGTTTTTAGCTCAGATTTTTCTGTGTTGCGTCGATTTTCCACGGATCTCAGCTGCGGATGCCTTGTGTTGGTTCTGGCGTCCACCATTCTTAGCTTCTTAGTGGCTTCTGGAACTCTTGAAAACTGCTCAGACTGCCTGCTTTGCAGTCTGCTAGGACACTAACTTCTGTATCTTAGGTTCTTTCACCATATACATTAATAGACTCACACTTAACATTTACATTTTACAAACTCACATATAACATTTTTGGCCTTGCAAAGCATTTAAGACTCGCATTCACCATTTACACTTTTTTACAAACTTACATATAACGTATTAACAGCTACTTATTTAGACTCCTTAACTATAGAAGTACTTTAGCAAACATTTATTACTCCTTATATACTTATATTCATTCCATCTTATTCTTATTTAAACTTACATTTACAACTAGCATCTTTACTTCTTACAAGCTTATTACTACATGTCTTAAGGCTACCTTAGATATTTCTTGCAAGCTTATATTCTTAAAGGAACTCTATAGGTCTATTTTACAAACTTATATAGGGCTACCGTTAGCATATATCTAATTTAGTATACACCCAAAGATTTCTTAACACAGAAATATAACAAGAGAATAATTTCTACAAACTCACATCTTATTTTCATCTTTTTCTACTTCATACTCTTAATTATTATCACTATCTCTATTAGATTCTTTTAACTAGACAGGAAGTACGTACATCATTTCTAAAGTTTAGAAGTTTATCGTCAGCTTAGCTATAAAACACTGGGATTTAGTGAGTATTGTCGTTATAGAGTTGTGATAGTTGTTGCTAGGGGACTGTAACCTTCCCAGGATGAAGCCACACTCCAAAGTTGCCGAGTTGTCTCAGCCTTTCCGAACTGGCAGAGATGCACTGTCAGTGGTAAACGGTTTTTAACTAGAGGCTGTCTCTTCACCCAAATTCATAGTAGTTCCCCTATAAATGCCTCAATTCAGACAAACGTTTCTATTACAGCAGTACTTTTGGTTTGTTCTACCAAAAAACTTCACTGTGAGCGTGAAATTACCGTATTTAGCTGCTGTAAAGCTCTTTGCCAAATACTGCACAGCTATTAGGTGATAAAGTATTTTTCTAAAGGAGCTAGTAAAGCCAAAAGCCGCACAGCTCTGAACTCTATTTCCTCACTGTTTGCATTAACCAGTGATAAAACCTCAGAAATACTAATCGAGTCACTTTCATTCTGGTTCCTTTATAGGAACCTCATTGGAGCTGACTTTTCTTAGTTCCACGCTCCTTACCAGACGCTCAAGTAACCACCAAGCTTCATTCTCCTCGTGAAAAAACACAAACATGTCCTCAACCCCATATTAACACAGGATCGGGACCCTTCCATAATCCCGAGCAGGGATCTTTCCATTTCGCATTACCCTCAGCTAAAGGACCAGGAAGATTGGAGTGAGTGAGCTCTAAGATGGCCCACAAAGCATGGCAGCTTTCTTTTGTGGAATAGCGTCTTGGATTTGTTGAAACATTTTGACTTGATTGTTATTAATTCCAATATTTTCACCCAAACTGTTACTATTCAAAGGAGTCAAGAACATAGATGTTCTTTCGTGAAACATATCCTTCATTAGCTTACTTTGAGAAAAAGCATTTTCAGGATTTAGTATTTTCACTTCATTAGCTTTAACTCCTGATGTTATTAGCAGCTGTGATATTTAGCATTGATTTCTTATAAGGAACTTTCAGGTGAAGCAACTCTTTTGTAAGACAGCTAGATTTTCTGAAGTTTGTTTCCCATCTATAAAGCAGTCATTTCTTTTTTGAATGCCTGTTTCTTATCCCCTTAATTAGATTTGCAAAGGAATTACTCTTGCAGGCAGTTTGTTCAAGAGGTAAAGAATTTTTAATTTCACATAAGTTTCCTTCATATCTAAGACAATGTTCAGTGTATAAACTGCTTTCCCTTGTTTTCTTAATGATTTTAAGGTGGCTTGTTTGCTCTTATAGGTAGCTTTTTGTCATCCAGCTACGGTAAAAACTTTGTACAGGTATTAGGGTAAATAAGGCATTTTACCAACGTAGCCCCAAACCGCGAAGCACCTAGTTCCATATCCTTTCAATTTTTCATTGGAACTGACACTTAAACTCTTAGACGATTTTCCTCCTTATTCTTTTAAAAGCTGTATTTTAAGTTTACCATGAACGTATTTTCAAGCTGACAAAATGTTTCAGGGCAATTTTGCCATCTTAAGGAGAAAAACTACCTTTCCCAGAATGCAATTCCCTTATATCAGTCCATAATATCAGTCCCTTATATCATTTCCCATATTAGTCATTTCCCAAAGTTCTTTTTGGGTCTGAGAGTCAACTGGTTCTCTTTTACCAGACTTGCTTACAAATTCTTGCCTGGGAGGTTTGAACAAAGTTTTTTGCTTTTGCAACGGGAGATTTGAACAAGCATTTTACATTTTCAGTTATGGCACATTGGGAGATTTCTATTTTCTCCTCAGCTGGCTTTAACAGGTGTCTCTCCTTCATCAGATTAGAACTGCACCTGCCTCATTAGCGCACATTGAGGTGGGCAATTTCTGATAGCAACTTTCCTCGGGGCTTGTTTTTGCCTTAGCCAGTCAGTGAAAAACAAAAGCATTTACAACAGAGCTTTTCCGTAGCTCTTTCAGAGAGATTTTCTCCCACTGATTTTATTCTCATTTTGCTTGTTCCTTCCCCCCAGATGCAGAGCTTCAGGTATCTGTCTGCTGCTCTGTACCTCTGCTAGCTGCCTTTGGAGGTAGGGGCTTTTTCTCCCCCCAATCTGCCTCAAACTCTTAG
>CABHPQ010133198.1:0-27418 GCA_902168405.1 Peromyscus aztecus | reverse complement strand
AAAAAAAAAAAAACCTCTCTTGTGGCAGTTTTTCAATGCCTACAGAACATGTCTGCTCACACGACTCTTCATGAGAAAATTCCATGTATGTACAGCTATGCACCCAAAGGCTCTGCCTCAAGCCATTCCTTGGCACTCAATGGTCAACTAAGGAATGAAGAATCTCAAGAGATTTAACATATGTCTGTAGTGTGATACAAATGTAAAAGTTATGGCAGAGCAGGGTTGATCACCAAAGACCTCAAAATTGAAGGAGAAAGGGTAGGGGGGACCTTAAATAGAGAAAGATAATGAAGGATGTTTCAGATACAAAGCTTTCAGGACAGGAAACTATTAAATAAATACTTATATAACACAGTATACATGAAGTACTGTCTTGAGAAGTTTACAAAGGATACTAACTCATTTATGTTTTATGCACAGCCCACTAAGCCAGACCCAGATGAAGAAAAGTGATCAGACGACTTGGAAAGTTTATTCTGCTGGAGAGCAACTGTGCTGAGATTTAAACACACAGCCTCTACTTCCAGGACCCGCATCATTAACCAGGTGTGCTATACTGATCCATAACAATTGAACCTTCATCTTAAATTGTATTCATTCTTGAGAGATTAGTCTTTATATTTTTACTATACTGCAGTTTAAAAGATGGGATGTTTATTTCCAAATGTCCCATGAACTGTTACACAAGTTATATGTGATTTCAACTTGTGTGTTCTTACTCCTGTGGATTTACTGTTTCTTGATTTTTTTAAATTTTATTTTATAATTTAATTTAATTTTACATATCAGCCATGGATTCCCTTGTCCTCCCCCCCCCTGTGTCCTCCCCCCTCCCCCCAGCCCACCCCCCATTCCCATCTCCTCCAGGGCAAAGACTCCCCTGGGGATTGAGTTCAACCTGGTAGATTCAGTTCAGGCAGGTCCAGTCCCCTCCTCCCAGGCTGAGCTAAGTGTCCCTGCGTATTTTTTTTTTCAAAAAGGGTCCACATACATACTCTTATACTCTTGGCTTTCTCTGGAAGTACACACAAGTAGTCGTGATGATAAACATTTGTGTGGAAGGTTCATTTTATACCCTAAGATTATCTCTGGTCTACTCTACAATCTGGGGAAACAGCTTGGGACATTTAATCTAAGAGTACACTTGCAAAGCCATCTACCCCTTTTATAGGGACGTGTGAGTACTGCCTATCTGTAAGTACCTCCCACAGAGCTTATTCAGACTCAGCACTGGAGCCATAGAAATGGGAAAAATCCCTTCTTAGTGAAACCTGACGGACGTTCGAATGACAAATCAACAATGAAACAGGCTCCTTCAATCCTGAAATTTTGATTGTATTCTCAGATGAGCTCAATCAAAATGCTTAATTGTGCTGCATTCCCCTGCCCCCATGTCCCCCAGTGGTTACTTTGATAAAATTGAGAAATGAGATAAATTATATTCTCAAAACATTTTTTTTTTTTTTTTGGTTTTTCAAGACAGGGTTTCTCTGTGTAGCTTTGCTCCTTTCCTGGATCCCGCTCTGTAGACCAGGCTGGCCTCGAACTCACAAAGATCCACCTGCCTCTGCCTCCCGAATGCAGGGATTAAAGGCGTGCACCACCATCGCCCGGCTAGTTCTCAAAAACTTTATACTCTATGTTATTTCAGTTCAATTTAACATGCAATTTTTTTTTTTTTTTTTTGGTTTTTTCAAGACAGGGTTTCTCTGTGTAGCTTTGCGCCTTTGCTGGAACTCGCTTTGGAAACCAGGCTGGCCTCAAACTCACAGAGATCTGCCTGGCTCTGCCTCCCGAGTGCTGGGATTAAAGGTGTGCGCCACCACTGCCCGGCTTTAACATGCAATTTTTAAGCACAAATATATAAGCTAGGTTTTCTGCTAAGCAAGAGGAAAGAAAAAATTAATAAAGCTTAAGCCCTCCATCAAGTTTAAAATTCTGCAACTATATAAATAACTGTTGCACTCGAACATAAATAAGAAATACTGTGAAGGTACAAATGAAACCACAATTAATGGAGGGAGGGATTTACTTGATCACTAATAAATTTTCAAATACTAATTTAGGAAAACATTCTATTAACTCTAATACAAGAAGAACTATGAAAATATTTATGTCTAGTTGTGAAATTTCTCAGGTAACAGATTAATTTTGACTGGGGAGGGAAAAACACCTTCTAGAAGGCAATGATGCTTGAGCAGTGAGTTAAGAAGTACGTATGGCTTTTGAGGTACAATATGGAGTAGTCAGAAGTAGAAAAGGCACAAGTAAAGGACCAAAGACTTAGGAGAAATCATAGTATGAAGTCTTGGCTGACACAGCCAAGACTTTCTAAATAACTTAAATCTAACAGCAAAACAACCACTTGAATAGGTAGATACCAGGAGTAGAGTATCAGGTCAACAGTACTAGTCAGTTCAATCTAGGAATAGAGGGAGATTATTGTGATGATTTGAAAGAGATGCCCCCTGTAAGTTTTGAGAGTCCATAGTTGGTGTCTATTGGTTGAGACTTAGGCGGTGTGGCCTTGCTGGAAGAAGTGTGTCACTTGGGGCAGACTTGGCGATTTCAAAAGACTGTGCCATGCTGAGTGTGTTGTCTCTGCTGCCTGTCCCTGGATCCAGACATGAGCTCTCAGCTGCTGTTCCAGAACCCTGTCTGCCTGCCTGCATGTCACACTGTGCTCCCTGCTGTGATGGTGATAATCTCTTATTCTTCTAGAACATTAAGTCCAAAATAAAATCTTCCTTCTATGAGTTGCCTTGGTCATGGTGCTTTATCACAGCAGTAGAAAAGTTACTACTTTAAAGTAAAAAAAAAAAAAAGTAAATATATTAGTCTTATGGTATGCTTTCTGAACTGGATATTGAAGGATAGATAATAGGTTCCCATAGATCAAAAGGCTAAATATATTCTTTCAGACAAAGGTAGCATTTGCAATGACAAAATTTTACAAACTACTCTATTTAACATTATACAAAATATTATAGCCTGTGTGCATTTCTCCAATGATGGAATGGCTGAAGGAAAGATTAACGAGGAACAGAGAGCTTGTACAATATAAATTTTTTTTCTTGTACAGAGAGAGTTTTTTTTAATGAATATATATTAGAACTTCATTCTGTAGAAGATTCACTGAGGATTGGAAGTAGGGAAGTGGCATAATTAAGTTTAACCCCAACAAAGACTAGTTGGAGAAGGTAAGATTGGAGAACCAGTCAGGAAGGAAAGGTAGTGACTACTGAAGGAAAAACATGGTGGCCTAAAACAGGGGGCTAACTGGAGAAGGAGGAAGCAGAAGACAGAGGATATGTCAACAGAGCCAATCTGATATAGTAAGCATTTAAATTAGATAAAGGTCCTGAAAAAAAAAAGAATGGTTGGTAAGGAAGACAATTAGTTTCAAGGTAGAAACATAAGATAAACATCAAAGAGAATAGTAACCAATCAAGACAGGATAGGCACTGCCTTAAAGATAAGGACAAGGACGAGGGGAGGAAGAGGTTGGTGTTGTAAAGCAGAACTACTGTAAGGATGAAGCAATCCATTCACACGTTGGATGACACCAATCTATGAAATAAAACTGCCATCTGCCCACATCTGCTATTTACTTTGTGTTCCTTCTGAAATAAAAAGCAATCAATCTTGCCAAACATTCAAGTCTCCTGGCTTGGCTATCCCTCTTACCTAGGATCTTCATTTTAAAAAGAGAGAGAGAAAGAAGTCAGATTAAAACAAATCAATCAATTTGTGTCTGCCAAGTTAACATCTCTGTAGGAAGTTAATTGACCCTGCCTCTGACACGAGTCAGGATGACTGATGAGAAGTGAGAGAAGATGGAACATGTCCAGCAGTTCAAGGCACAAACCATGCGAGGATGTCTTCCTTCTATAAACAAACTGTCTTGACAGCAGGTGATCCATGCTTAAAAGCAGAGGGAGGTCAGAAAGTTAAGGGGAGTCTATGGATGTAGAGGTGAGCTTTCAGCTACAGCTGCCATGACAAGTACAGGGAAGCAACAAGACTGAGACAGTGGCGGCCACAAACTGGAGAAGAAGCCTTCTCTGGACCCAAGGGGAAAAGGAGTATCACAGAGCAAGTCAGATGAACAAGGACTCAGCTGTCTCATCCAGTCAGACTTCTATCCTGTGGCCACAAGCTGAGGAAGTCTTCATGGTTTGTCCTCGGCATTGTAGCAAAAGCAGTGAATTTTCCATATCAAAACAGGCTTCATGTTTAGTCTCATGAACCTATTGCTTAACTCTCCAAATTAAACTGAACCAGTAAAGAAAGGCGGGGGTGGGGGGGGGGTGACGGGGGTGACGGGATAGTCCATTACCAGGTAAGCAGACAATGACAGGTAGGTTAACTAATCTTTCTCAGCCTCCATTTTCTCATCAGTAGTGGGCTGTTCCCTACCTTCCTTTACCAGAGTGGTCTAACGACAAAAGGAAGTGATTTAAAGAACATCTCTCCATATTGTCTCAAGGAAATCTTGGGTCATTAACAGAAAGACAAGCTTCTCAGTCTAGCTCTCCCCTGCTGGAACACTGAAATACATGGAGCCACGTCTCAACAAATGTCCTTTTCTTCCAGTTTAAGTCATCTTTAAGAATGAGGGTGAAAGCGCCAAGACCCCCCTGGCTTCCACTGACACAATCCCTTTGCCTTGGCCTTTTCCTGCCTCTTGTCACATTTCCTCTTTGTTCATGTCTGTGAGACAAAAAATAAATTAAAAAAAAAAATAGCAGTGATCACTGTGGGGTTAAAGACTACCTTAGTTTTTACCTCTAAAAAGTGGAACTACGGAAGTGAATACCCAGAAGATGAGTATCCAGAAATGAAATTTCTTCTAACTTTAGGGAATCCCTCTGGATTAGGCTTCACATCGGTTCAGTGCCCTTGTTGCTAAGCATCCAGGTGTGGTCAGCTGACTAGCAATTGTAGCATGAATCCTAAAGGGTCTTATTAATAAAAAACAATTCCAGAGCCAGGTATTGGGGTGAATGCTGGAAGATCAGAGAAGCAGAACAAGCCACAGCTTCCTCACCTCGCCAATTCCTCAGCTTATCCTGTTTCCTCAGACTGGAAGCCTCTGAGTCCTCATCCAGAATGAATCTCAGCTAAACTGTGCTGCTTAAAAGCCTAAAAGCTTAACCAGTAGTTCCTGGTTTTCACACCTTATATACCTTTCTACTTTCTGCCATCACTTCCTGGGATTAAAGGCTCACTTCGTGGGATTAAAGGCATGAGTCACCATGCCTGGCTGTTTGCAGTGTGGCTTTAAACTCACAGAGATCTGGATGGATCTCTGCCTCCAGAAGGCTAGGATTAAAGATGTGAGTGCCACCATTTTCTGGCCTCTGTGTTTGTCTAGTGGCTGTTCTGTTCTCTGACCCCAGATAAATTCATTAGGGTGCACAATATATTTGGGGGAACATAATATCACCACAAACAATACTACTGAGTCCCTCAGTACTAGATGGAAGGAACTAATGCTTACTGAATACCTACAATGGCTTCAGGAAGTATACTAGGCACTTAGCAGATGATGTCTCATTTAAGGTAAGTTCAAGTACAGCCCTCCAATAGGGAATCAGACAAGTTAAGTGAACCAAAGCCAAATGACAAGTAAATTATAGTGCTGTGTTCTGTTTATTCGTTATTTTTGTTGGGTTTTATTAAGAGATTAAAGTCTTTGATGAGGGCCAGGCTGATCTGACACTAAGCAGAATAAATAATTTTATGTACTTTATTCTTTCATAATTATAAATGTTCTTAGTTACCATGACAGAAAACTCTCCGGAAGCAAAGTACAGAGAAAGTGGCTTCAACTCGGGGGATGGGGGGGACAGAGTTCAATATTGCCTCAGGGCCTTTATGAAGATGTGAATAAAAACCACGCTGTGGTTTGTAGTTTTCCAGGAATTATTATGTCAGTAAATAAATGTTCTTTTAATGAATAGATTGGAGTCCTCATGAGGCTAAATTTCCAGAACCACAGAAGACCTGATTATTACTTCTACTTGTGTGTCCTTCCAAAACAAAGCCAGGAGTATATAATGTGCATCTTTCCGTCTTCAGCAGAAAATAAATATCAGGGAGTGAGAACACCCATATCAGACTTACTAGACTTGGCTTCAAATTTAACTCATTACTTAATCATGATAGGATCTGAGAGCAATTTTTCATTTTCGTGGGATTTCAGGAACCATAACAGATTGCTCACTGCTCTACCTGAATCTCCAAGGGCAGTTGACAATAGGAAGAAGCGATTAATATTTGTTAAATAGATATCTTGAAATCATTTGGCCAAACCATAATCATTCCATAGATGAAATTTCTAATCTATGCAAAATTCTAGAGTAGTGGAAGGTATCCAATGTGAGAAGTGGGGAGACTTTGGAGACCACATCTATATGTGCTAAAAAGATCAGCCACAAGTAATTAACTGGGTCCATTCACCTAGCTATGATTTGAATCTGGAATTCCTGAAATGATTTTACCTGTACTTAATTCTAATGTAAACCCACAGAATCCTTGGGATAGTTGTTTAATAATAAAACACAAATTCATCACATGGTAATTATCACTTGCTAACTCTACATCTAGAAAGAAGATGAAAAGCAAAGTTCTAAGAATCCCCATCTGTTGTTTAGATGATCTCCAACTTGTTGGGAGCTCATGCTACAGAAATAGTGTTCAAGGTGGAGTCAGAGCCAGTGGTGAAAGGTCATCACTCAGACCCTGTATTGTAACCATTAACTGCAGACAACTCTATGGATACTAGGTACTGAACTTTGGAAATAGATAGCTCCCTTGCTCAGAGGCTGCAGCACACTGTGCTATACTTCAAGGTCAGATTCCTGGGGATATAAAAAGACCCAGGTCCCTAAGTAAGTACATATGTGGAGATCTGTGTCTAATGCAACTTGCAAAGAGGAATAAACGTCATAGAAAAAAAGTAGAGTACCATTTGTACAAAGAGTTGGGGAAGAAAAAAGTGCTGATAGATAGAAACCTGAACTGTAGAGTTTACATTCAGTTTATATACATCTCCTTGGTTTGATGTTTTTTGGTCATAAGACATGGCAGTCTACTTGATAAATTTGGTGACCTTTTGCCACCAGAAGCTACAAAACTTTCTTGAGTGCTTCTGACAGTTCATTCACACAACCTCTCTACAACAAAAAGCTCAACCTAGCAACCTTGCTATGTTCATTACATCCAGTAGATTCTTCAGCTATATGTACACCCGCTTCTCTTTTAAAAACCTGTTAAGCATTAACAGGAAAAATCTTCATTCATACTCTGTAAAAAGATGCCAGGATTTTAAGTTTTAGTCACATTTTAAAATGCCTCAGTGAATAGAATGATTTTGTTCATGTACTTCTCTGATGGCTTGTATCCTCAAACTTCAGGATAAGCTAGTCAGAAGTTGATTGGCCTGGAAATATATAGTAGCTTCTACCCAACTGGTTACCAAGAGCTGTGCTTACCTACTTCAAATAACCTCTTACAGACAGCAAATAGCAATGTATGTTGGCAGTTGCTATGGTTTAAAACAGGTTTTCCTGTCCTCCAAAAGGTTCATGTGCCTAAATCTTGGTTCAAAATATCAAGAGAGAGAGCCAAGTATAGAACGATGAGAATATGACCATTCCCATAAACAGATTAATGTTGTTCTAATAGATGTTTCCTCATTATCAAGATGTGGTAAAAGAGGAAGCCTTGCTCTTCTGCCTCTCTTATCTCCTCTTTTGCCTCCCTATATTCTCATCTACTTGACTTCTGCCATAACATGAGACAGCCAAAAGATCTTTCCCACTGTGCAAACATGAGACTGGCCAGTATTAGACTCTCGATGTTCAAAACTGTGAGATGAATAAACCTCTTTTCTTTGTAGCAACAGAAAATGGACTAAACACTGTCTTCAGTGTACTTACATAACTTACATATGCATAAGTAGAATTGGCTAGAAGACTAAGTCCTTTGCCTTGTCCCCCTTTCAATCAAGCACTTCCCAAATCCCTTCCCAAGTTTCTCTGACTCCTTATTTTAGCTTCTTATTTTCAGGGACCTCCATGGCAATGTATTTTAAAATTAACCCCTAAGTTCTGGTCCAGACCATCTTTAGAACTTGATCAGGCCCTGGAACCTCCAGGAGGCTAATGCAGATTCATCCTGCAGAAAAACAGAGCAAGACAGTTAAAACTGCTAATTGTCAAAGAACTGTTGAGACAAACAGTATAGGTGCCTCACTTCTACCACAGACTAAGGGAAATAAATGAGGGCCACCAAAACAAGGAAAAACAGATATTCACTCCGAATTTGACATAATACAGAAGTCAGTCATAGCTAGTTCTGGTTGGCAAAGGTTCAAAGGAAGACACAAGGGTGGAAATGTTTATGGTAGGAAAATGAGAAACGTTCACGTGCCCTCCCATGATTGGAAGGTGCCCACCTAGGACACTAAGAGGGCCACCTAGAAGCCATGAACCCTGGTGATTGTTAGGGCCAAGTAGTTAGTTTTCTTTATTTGATTCTAATTTGGAAGTAAGAAGAGCTGGAAAAAATTGGGAAGAGCTAGGAAAAAATAAAAATTGTTAGTTATTAATCAAACCTTGACCATTTGAGAGCTAATTGTGACAGCAATTATCATTTAACTCTGTGACTAACTGCTACAGGCTATAGGTGAGAGTCCTATTTTTATATGATTGCCTGAACATTGTCCCCCTATCTAGTCAGCTTTTCATTCTTATGTCAAAGTAAGTCACAAAATAAACATCTATTCAAAATGGAGAAACAGGCTCTACATTTTAATAGGCAACAAAGGCTGAAAAGCCACTTGGAAGTAGATATAGAAATACCCTTTGCTGTGCTCATTAAGGCAACCCACCTACAGTAAGTTTCCAGGATGTGCTAAGCGACCAGGCACACATTTCAGTAAGAATGGAGTAGGATGGTTTCAAGCACTTGCTCTAAGGAACCAGAATGGCGTTGTACCACATGGAAGACACAGAGTAGAATTAGTTTTCTTTTTTCAAGACTGTTAGATATCTAAGTGCATATATCAACTGGATATACAAGTCAGGGGGAAGTCAGGCTGGAAATGACCATTTGGAAGGTAATGACTTAAGGGAGAGGGAATAATCTCTAAGTCTTGAAGCAACAAGAAAAACTAAGGTGTGGCCTATGCAGTGCATTAGGGGGAAATCTAAGAAATGGCAGCTTCCCAGAAACAAAGGAAAGAAAGTGGTTCAAGAAGCATTTGATCAGATGGTCAGAATGGCCAGTCTGGGCAAAATAGAGAGCTAAGATAAAGAAGAAAAGAAGATGTTGACAGTGTGGAAGTGATGAATGGTCTTAATGTTAGTGGCTGCCACAATTGTTTCTAGACTGTCTTGCTCCACATCTCGCTTCACAATATTTAGGGGTCCAATACCACCTCTCTCCTGGAAGATCACAATTGACTTACTCCTGGCTTCTACATTTCTCTCTTTGTCTTCTTCTAAACCACTCCCCACCCTGTAGCACATTGGCCTCCAGCCGTACCAACCCAATTCAAACACTGTAACGTTTCAAAATTGTCTCAGAACAAAAACCAAATTTTAATTGTGATTTGCACACATATTCGGTCTCTTCAGCCTTTTTACTCTCCTCCTGCTAAACTGTTCTTCTTATGTGTGCTACAGTTCAATCTCCCCTTCCACCAAAGAGTCTTCATTATCTCATCCTCGTACCCAGAAACATTCCATTTCTGCCAACCCAACACATGAGCTGTGTGCATATATGCATACACTGTGTATGTGCCTTACAGAGTCTCAAGCATTTTTCTATTTAAAAAGAAAACAGCCTAAGATAAGTCCTTTGGGCAGCCTATACATTGTACTCTCTCCTCCTCCATTACCCTACATCCCACATGCCCTGAATATAGCGATTCAATATATGGATTGGCTATGGATGTTTTCAAAATGATTAGCAATCATTGATTTGTGATTATTTGTTTAGGTCTGTCTCTCTTATAGATCTATAGGTTTCTTAAGGCTGCCATATCATCTCACTAAAAATAAAACTAATTAAAAGCTTTAAGCAAACTAATTGCAACTAAATAAGTTCTAAGATGTGCAAGATTGTCTCTTTACAGATGAAGAAAACTCAGTGGCATACCTCAAGTCTAAATCTAAGTTTTTATTTTTTAAGTGTGTGTGTGTATGTGTGTGTGTGTGTGTGTGTGTGTGTTTTATAGGAAATGTTTTATTCTTTTACAGTTTTAACACACACATACACACACACACACACACACACACACACACACACACACACACACTGCTCTTTAATTCCCTCTGCTATGCTCTCTTATTTCCTTCTCCTGCCACCAAATCCCTTCTTTTTCCTGAGCCTCATCCTGCCTTCATGTCTTTATTTTATGTGAGTATGAATATGGGTTATTTGCTTGACTTGGAGCAATTTACAGCCACCACACCATTCAGGAATATGACTTCTTTCTCATAACTTTTTAACTGACTCTAGCTTCTCTGGGAGGGGTGGAACATTATGATCACTACTCACCTCCATCCATGATAGAATATTAACATGGATGGGCAAAATATTGTACAGGTCTTATGCTGGTAGACACTGGTACTGAGTTCATGGGTACAACAATCATTTCATGTCCAGAGGACAGCACTTCATAGCATCCTTCCTATACTCAAGCTCTTACACTTTTCCACTTCCTCTTCATAGATTTTTCCCTGAGCTTTAGAGGTGTGGTAGAGATGTCACATTTAGGGCTGACCCCTCAACAGTCACTTGTTCTCAGAACATTGAGCAGTTATAAGTCTCTGCACTGACTTTACATGTGATTATTTCCATATGAAATTTATTTACTTTGAGTTATGGGTAGATATGTATGTCTATGTGTCTGTGCTTGTGTGAGCACAAGTGCCTGCAGAGTACAGAAGAGCACATCAGGTCCGCTGGAGCTAGACTTACACACAGTTGTGAACTTCCCAATGTGGGTGATGGGAACTTAACTCACATCACTTCAGGAGCAGTAAGCAGTCTCACCTGCTGACTCATCTTCTTAGTATCTAGCTGAAGTTTTCTTAAAGGCAAAAGTTATCTCACACTCATCTCTGAGTTCAAGCCTATCTCTCAGCTATTGAAAGTAGTCACAGAAGTATCTACTGAATTCAGTTGTAAAGAATTGATGTTCACAGATTCATGCTGAACTAAATAAGCATGAGAACCTTGTAAGAATGCATTCAGGTTTAACTAGGGAATTTCACATTCAGCTTTCGACAGCAGCTCCAGCCTCCTTCCTTCCACCGCCCTGGTTTCTTTCTTCAACAAGAGAGCATTTGGCATTCACACTCACAGCTGGTTTACTCTTGCAGAAGTTACCTCCTCCTGGCCTTTCTCACTTACCACAAGCACTATTTGTGTTTGTCTGATGGACAGAAAATTCAGCCCATTATGAGGCAATCATAGCTGTGCAAAGGCTCTCAGCTCAGCAGCCCAGGTCCTCATGGGGAAAAGTGCTCTCAGACTCCTGTAGACTGCAGACCACTTTGTGAAATAGATGGGACCCAGGAACCACCAACCGCCCTCATTGCCACTTGGGACAGGCCCAAATGAAAACCACACCCTAGAAAATGGAAAGGCTGGGACTGCCTCTGGCTGGCTGCAGGCTAGACAATGCCTACATTTATTAAATATTATAAACAAATAATTTAATAATGCCAGAAACCAAACCAGAGATGCTCTCACACAATAAATAAGCATTAATACCACAGCCCACAGACCACCTTGCTCTCCAACTGATGATTACCAGGTGGTCTCTGAGACTATTTCCAGAATACCTTAATTAAAATAATACTAATACTACTACTACTAATAGTTTGTGTTAACAACTGGCATAAGTAAAAATTATCCTTTTTCAATAACTTTAGTTTCCTTCTGAGATATGAGTAAAACTTGTGCTTTTGTTAGGGAGGAGAAAAGAATCAAGAGAATTGGCCAAATTAATTTTAATTCTTGATATTGAAAAGGAGAGAGTTCTGATCTGCAAGTTGTGAATATATCAATACATGACAATGTGATACCTACATTTATTATATTAAATATTTTAAATAATTTATTATTATGTAAATACTTTTAGTAATTAGCATATAGCAAAAATTTTTAAAGTCTCATGAGCCCATGAGTCAATTGGACAGTTCAGCTGCTGATGGGGTTCACTCACATATTTGCAGCCAACTGCAGGCCAAAGAAGAAGTTCTCAAATGAAATGTCTCTCACATTTGTAAACTCAGCTAAGACAACTTGGAAAACCCAGCTCTATTCCCTGTGTCACGCTGTCTCACAGGTCAACCATGTCATAGCCTCATGGCAAACTGAGGAAGCGAGAGAGGAAGCAGAGCTCTGCACATGCTCCTTCAAGTTTCTGCTTTCATCTTGGTGCCTGCTCCGTGATTGAGTCCAGGCTTGGAACGGGAGACAAACAGAGAAAACCAGTCCTCCAGCTTGACTTTCTTCATCCTTGCTTCATCATTGAGTTTAGAAATTTCTGACCTAAATTAATACTTTAGACTCCCACCAACTTTGCCATAGGTAATAATTCTGACACATGGCCACAGTACCAATCGGCTCATAACGTTTTGTTTGTTTTTGTTTTTGTTTTGTTTTGTTTTCTTCAAAATTGAAGGAACTCTCCTCTCACTAAACAGGTTAAAGTCCCCTACCCTTTCAGTTTGGTCTTCATGACCATCAAATGAGTAGTGTTTTGATAAGAAAGGGCCCAAATCTTCACCATGGATCATGCTAACGTCATCATTTTCTAAATATGCTTCCTGTGTGGAGCATGAAGTTTGATCTCTGTCTGTCTGTCTCTCTGTCTGTCTCTCTCTGTCTGTCTCTGTCTGTCTGTCTGTCTGTCTCTCTCTCTCTCTCTCTCTCTCTCTCTCTCTCTCTCTCTCTCACACACACACACACACACACACACACACACACACACACACATACATAATACCACCCTGCTTTCATCACCCCATAATTATAAACAAACTCTATCCTTGGAGAAACAGATTTGAAATTTGCTTTCCAGTTTCCATTCCTGGCTGCCTTGCAAATAAACCTTCTTATGAAAAACTCATCATTCCCATGATTAGGAGAATGCACGATGGTGTTGACAAGAGTAGGGCAGGGGTCTATAGAGTCGTAAGCCAAAGGGCTTAGATATAATGAAGCTTTAATTTGAGATGACTAACAGAACTAATCTCCATAGACTGGAACCCAATACACAACAAGAAGTACCTGAGAATTCTTCCCCATTCCTTTACGTTAAGCAATCTCTGTTAAATCTACATCACCATCATCAATCATTTACAGTGAACTTTAATATACTATATTGTATCATCACTACAAACATTTCTCACCTCCGTCCCTTTATTGGCACTATTATAACTATGGCCTCAATTTGGACTTTCATCATCTGTAGCCTGACTTCTGAAATAAGATTGTTGAGCCAGAATACTAAACCAGCTGACCTGAATCCTGATTCTGGTCTTTGCTATTTCTTAGCTACACTGTTCCATTTATTTATTATACTGTGCAGTTTCCTACTATCTGATACCTTCTTATAGGAGAACAAATAGGTGATTGTCTATGAAATATAGTTAGATTCAAGAAGACAAAGTGGAACTTTTGTTTTTTTGTTTTGTTTTGTTTTCATGTTTTTCAAACATATGCACTAATTTTTGGAAGTAAGAGTTTTTCCCATTATTTCTAGTTCCCATTTGGTTTGGATAATCCCAAGGTTTATCTGTATAACATGCAAAACTAAATCAATAAATAAATAGTCTAGGAATTTTCTTTTAGAAGCCTATCTTTGAAGAGGGACAGTGAAGAGGCTCAGTAGGTAAGAACACTTACCTCTAAGTCTGAGGACATAAACTTGATCCCCTGAAGCCACATGATAGAAGGGTAGAACTGACTCCCATAAGCTGTCCTCTGACCTGTACATAGGTACTGTGGGATGTGTGCACGTGCACACAGGAGCCCCACCCCCCACGGGAGCACACACACACACACACACACAACCAATCAATAAACATAGAAATGTATCATTCTAATATCTTCAGTAGAAAAAAATAACATAATCTTAAAAGTACGTGTTATCTGCCCAGCACTACAATGTTGTAGTTGTTTCAACAATATGATGGTCTGGGTTATGTATGAGAATTCCAGCATGGCAGTAAAAGTGAGGAGAGAAGAGAAAAGAAGAGAAGAGAAGAGAGGAGAGGAGAGGAGAGGAGAGGAGAGGAGAGGAGAGAAGAGGAGAGGAGAGGAGAGGAGAGGAGAGGAGAGGAGAGGAGAGGAGAGGAGAAGAGAGGAGAAGGAACCAGGCTCTCAGCTGGAGACTGTAGCAGTTTGTGTGTCAGGGAATACTCTGACACAGCCTTCAGTGGTTAGCTCAGATGTGATGACTAGAATGCTTGATGAGAATGTGCTTTAAAATGACTTTTTGGAGGACTGATACAGTCACTTGACTGACACAGTCGTACAATTGTATATAAAATAGCCTTTTGCCCTAACATCAGAAAACAATTGAGGTGTGTTTATCACACCCTTTACAAAGCTGACTTTCCAGCTCTGAGCTCTGCCCTTATCTGGATCTTTTCTCTTTAGGAGAGGAATGTTTGTTATAAGACTGGGGATTTAAAACAGAAGTTAGAAATTATACTGACGAGCCAAATCCCAATAGCTGCCTGGTTTTTCCATACAGTAAAGTCCTATTGGAACACAATCCTTCACATGTAATTACTGACTGTTTTTGTTCTGTGCTGGCATATTGTATAATTATAGTGGATACCATATTCCCTACAAAGCCTAATATATGAACTGCGGCCTTTTCCTAAAAATGTTTGAAGTCTGAAAACATGGTTTGGAATCTAAATTCTTCAGGTATTAAAGATAATACTAAACAACTGATTATCTTCTCTGAGCCTAACTTTGCTCCTTGCTGTATAAGAACAATAACCTCAGCTTTGTGAAGTGTCATGAAAATTAAGAAAATATGCCAAGCTCTGTGTATATTTGTTTAATCTTCATGGTACAGATATTCATATTCCTCACAGACATCCTTTCATTTTCACCCATCCCCTTCTCTTACGCTACAGAATTCCAACCTACCAAAAGACCATTTCAAAAAGAATTCACCACCAACAAAGGAAAACACTCACCCCTTTTACAGTTTCTCCTGTGGATATAATTCCCTCATCTTTTTCCTTCCCTTCCTTGTCTCCTCATGCACTTTGGAAAGAAAGGAATGACTAGAACGTCTACTAGCTTGGGAAAGACATTGCCTTTTAATGTGAGTGCAAATCAATACAGTGAAAAGCAGCTAAGTGTGGGGAAGCTAGAAAAGCTTGAGTGAGTGTGTAGAGTGGGTGAAGTCCTGAGTGAAATGGGCACAGCCGTGTCAAGGACCAATGCCTCAGTTACATGGGGAATTGGAAAAGCTCCCCTGCACATCAGGCTCAGGGGATGACAAAACCTTCCTCTGGTATGATTATGAATGGTGACAGTGGGTACAAGTGCAGGTATTTATAAATGATTGACAAGTGTCTATGGGGACTAGCAACTGCAGCTTCCCCCTGAAGGCTTAGAGCCTGAGACTTCTCAGCTACAGAGACCTCCTACCAAGACTAGCTAACTTTCTCCCCAGGTGCTGAGGTTCTGGGTTGTTGGAAGAGTAAGTGCTATTCCATCAGCATGTACACAGCCCACCACTTTTCTGCACATGTGTCTATGTGACTGGCCCTTCTTTCCTTACCACCCCTGTGCAGATCGTGGCAGCTACAATTTCAAGTACTTAAAAAAAAATCAATGTGGCTTAAGGTCTGTAACTGGTCTCACTACAAATAACAATGGAATCTGGTTGGACCTGAACTTCAGCATTAATTTGGATTAATGGCTGCCAATCTAATTATAAATTGTGCCTCTCATAAACATTTTCTAAATAATCAGCAAATCCCCTGAGCCCTTAGTTCTACTGACTTTTGAGCAATTTTTGTAATCACTTTCAAAGGGTGTTTTGTACTCCTACTATTGTGAAGCACAGGTCCACGAAAATCATTTTTCCGTGCTCAAATGCCAGCTTTCTGAAACCCTCTCACTTCAAACAGCAGGCCCTGCTTCCTATACAGAGTTCATGTTTTCCATTAGAGTCCTCTAATTCCCTCTTACAAGCAAACAAAATCTAGAAAAGCATCTCAAGAATTCACATCAGAACTTACAGGTTACTATGTCAAAAATGGAGATGGATCAAAGAAAGACTGAAGAAGCAGTGTCCAATGATGAGAAAACAAACTGTAGTTAAATAGATTACCAAATAAGGTCAACTATTTTTAGGGGGAGGGGCCTTTCAAGCACAAGCAGCCAGAATGGAGTTCCATAATAATGGATACCTTTTAAATGACATTTTCTTAGCACTAGATATTTATGCTAAGGACTTCAGTGGGGTGATTATTGTTGGAAAGTATATTCACTACACAGCACTGACCATGATGTAAAAAGAATCTTCAAGAACCCTTTAGCCTCCATCTTTGGTAGTCATTCATGCCAAGCCTATGCACCTATATTGACTGTATCACTGCACTGAATTTTTCTACATACTTACCTCACTTGGTCCCTACAGAAGTCTATAAGGTAGATTTTGTCACTGTTTATTGTTGGCAGCTATACAAATCTGGAAACTCTTCTCTCCAGAGGGGGTAAAATAACCAATCTATCCCTGCATAATTGTTAAGATGGTGAGCCAGAATCCAAACCCACGTCTGTCTGGCTCTGTGATTTCCCATCATCACACTGTGCCTCCTCTTAATCATCTCTCATCAGTGAATACCCACTAGAAATAGGAAGTTGACATACACCACATGGGGATAGGAGCTCACAGAAGCAGAGAGCCCTCTGAGGCCATGAGGTGAGTCTCTGCAAGGACAAGAGAATGTCTGACTCTAAATGAAAATAATATGACTGTTCCAAACATCCTTCCAGAATGTTCACCTTTCTTGAGTGGAAGACAGCGATACAGGTGCAAGCCAGTCAATTGTTAACTCAGCTTGTGATAAGCATTTCTTTCCCACTATGACTGGTCTAAAATCAGTGTCGGCAGCTTTAATGATCAACCCACAATCAGTGGGCCTCTTCATCTTATCCTGAAGCTTTCCTTGCATTTTAACATTGCCATAATAATTAACAAATTATGCAAATAACCACCCATTTATTCATTAACTGTGAAATGCAAGTTTCTCGTGGAGTAATTTATAAGAAGATTATGAAGGTGATAGAGATAGGCAATAGGAACACTTACCCATTAACCAATTCTAGCCAATATCACTGCCCCAATTTCAGAGGCAACTTATGCTAGGGAGAAAAGAAAACTCTAGAACTCAAAAGACTTGAGTTTAAATCTTGCTCTTCCACTCACTACCTTCATATAGAGGAACATTAACATCACAGTGCTTAAGTTTCAGTTCTTTTACATTGGAATTATGATGTCCATTGTTTGTTAATGCAAGATTAATGAAAAAGTGTTACTAGAAAACCCAGCATATTAGGCACACACTCAAAGTAAGCATTCTGTGAGAGTAAATTTTATCTTCAGGAATCTGTTGGCTTTGGAGTCTTGATCTTAGAATTTCAATTCATGTAAATCACATAATACCTGACTATTAGAAAGATCCTTTGGTTGTGTACAGCACAAAGGACACTCTTTCACATATTAGGTATACAATAATTATTTAACAAATTACTCAGCTAACCCTACAAAACTATATGCAGTGGTTAATTTAGATGAAAATAAGATTAAGTTAATTGATATTTAAAACAATAGTTAAGACAAAAGTACAAGGTAAAACTTCTGAAATGAACTGGAAAAGACAAGTGAAAATAACAACATTAAGACTTTAGACTAGGCCATATGATTGCAGGAGATGTTGAAATACAGGAAAATGTGTGTGCGCGCGCATTTCCTGTCTACTGTGAGGTAAATGTATTTCCACTGCTACAATGTCCTGTTTAAGGGCATGGATCAAAGCAAGCATGCAATGAGCCCTTTGAAACTAAGAAGCAAAATAAATCCTCTTTGTAAGTCCCCTCCCCACCCATGGCTATTTATTTTTTATTAGGAAAATTTTTCATTCATTTTACACATCAATCAAAGATCCCCCTCTTCCCTTCTCCTGCCCCCCAGCCTCCCCCTCTCAACCCACCCTCCACTCCTCTCCACAAGAAGGCAAGGCCTCCTATGGGGAGGTACATCCAGTAGAGGCAAGTCCAGGCCCCTCCCCCTGCCTCAAGGCTGCATGAGGTGTCCCATCATAGGTAGTGGACTCCACAAAGCCTGCTCATGCACCAGGGAAGGATTCTGATCCTACCTCCAGAGCACCCCCCAAGCAGATCAAGCTTCACAACTGTCTCACCATGTAGAGGGCCTAGTCCAGTCCCATGCAGGCTCCACAACAGTTGATCCAACTTTCATGAGTTCCCACTAGTTTGGTTTGGTTGTCTCTGCAGGTTTCCCCATCATGATCTTGATGCTCTTGCTCATAGAATCCCTCTTCTCTCTCTTTGACTGGACTCCTGGGGCTCTTCCTGGTGTTTGGTTTTGTAAGTTATTTATGTTAGGCATCCTCTCACAGAAATGAGGAAAGTAACTAATACAAAATATTTATCAATTCCTCCTCTGCATTCCCTGTAGGAAGGCTATCTCATAGCCAACTGACATCGCCTTTGCCTCCTGTCAGTAGTCATTTTTAATTGGACTGTAGAAAGACTAAATATCCAAAGATCCAAAGCTTGGAATAGTGCAGTATTTATTTAAGAAGGAAAGAAAAAGGGGATTCTAAGGTAACACTGTTTCAGAAATGGAGAAAATTGCAAAATAATGTGGATTGAAAATATTATAAATGGCTTAGGAGATATTATGATATTGACTCCATGGCATTGAATCCAGTTTCCAAGAACTAAATAGATGACAGAGTTTCATATTCTTTCCTTGAAAGGACAAAATGCTGCAAAGAAGCTACAGAATTCCATTCATGTATTCAATCTGTTCCATGCATGCTCACTTATTCTGTGTAACAATTAGGTTCTATGACCAGGGAAAGCAGATAAGTTCAGTTCTAAAGCCCTAGTTCAAGTACCTAGCCAAGTTATTTCCTGCCTGAGAATCTCCTGATAACAGACAAAAATATGGTATTCTGATGTTTCAGCAGAAATACAGTAATACCAGGTAAGTTTACAGAGTTACAACACAAGAATACTGACTGGGTTCTACCATGAATACACTCACTCTGGTTGTATCTGAATTTACTAAACTAAACAGAATGCCATAAGGAAGACTTGGGAATGTTCATTGAAAACATAACAATAACAAAGTTCTCATCTACTTCAAAATTACATACCACTTGGTGACATAAGCTTCAGTAGGCTGTTCTTTCCACGAGACAAACTCACTTGGGAGAGAGCAGAAGTAGATACATGAAAACTCAATATTGGGTGTCAATAGCCCCAAGACAGGTATCCAGTTCCCATTTTTAGGAATCAGAAGAATACTAACTCATCCTCAAGTCAAAGTCAGAGAGAGGAAGAAAAACTACTAGTCAATAGTAGATCTCAAAATGATAACATGTTTGACACATCTCTGAGATAAAGTGCTTAATGTCCCCACACCATCCCATGATATTTCCATGTTTTTGCCATACAGTAATAGTGCCATTCCAGTGGAAGAAATGGTCTCATCTCCACTCCTTGACATTGAACTCAACCACTGTTTTTCTTCAATCCAACAAAACTGGATAGAAATGAAATTGTAGTTACTTCCATTCACTTTCTATACCTCTACAATTGCCATACCATCAGCATGCTTGAGCTTGCCTGGTGGTTCTAGCAGGAAGATGAAAGAAACAGTTAATAAACGCAGCTGCACTTAAACCCAGCCTAGACCAATCAACCACCAGCAGACACATAATAATAATAAATATAAAATGAATAAATAATAAATAGTTGTTTTGGGGGAATTCACTTGCTATACATAGTAGCTAACTGATACACTCAGAGTTCATAAACCCAATAAGATTCATCAATAACAAAAAATTAAAACCATGACTAGGAAATAAAAAGGAACTGAGAGGAAAAGGATGAGGAACAGACTTCTGAATTTTTCTCTAGGACCAAAAATCCTAATCTTAATAAATATAAAAGAAAAAGAATAGAAAAGAAGCCAGAATCAAACAATATTTACAGTGGCTCAGAGATCATTCACTTGAAGTGTGGATGGAATAGAAAGACCACAAGCCTTAGAGTAAGAACTTGTGTTCTTAATTGTGATATAAATGTTCTTAGTGTTTATTCCCTCATTGGCTAAAAAAGGAAGATCATGTCCTTGATTTTGAAGGATGAATGTGAGCATTGGAAAAAAAATGACAATAGATGAATGGTAGCTATTAGTATTGATATGATGGTAGTTTAATGTCAGAAAAATCTGGTCTCTGCCTATTTTTGTTCCCAAGACCTGATGAATTTAGCCCCTGCTGACCATTACTGGTTCCCAAGCTTCTTCTAATCTAGATCGCTAACAGCTAGAACTTCCTGTCTTGTCTCTGACAGTGAAATAAAAGCTGACAACATATAGGTAAGTTTTCAGATAAAGGCAGTTTTAAACTTACTGTGGCACTTTGCAGACATTCTGTTAAGCATTTTATTTACATTACATTATTTCTCCACAGATCTCCACACTATTTTATCATTGTCAACATTTTACAGATGAGAACTCCAAGAATGTTGTCAAAGCTTTACTATTTCATCTCCCGATTTGTCAGAACTTTTCCAAGTGTGGATGGGATCAGACCTTCTTCTTATACTTCTGAAACACCAATTTCTCAGAATTCATGGGTGACAGATATGTAGCAGATTCTTTGCTACCAGGTCACTGGTCACTTTTCTGTTGCTTCTCTGACTCAGGTTCTTACCCCAATATCTGACTCCTGAGTTTTCATTGTTAAACAATAATTAGATAAAGGCTTCATCTGTCACCCCATGTTGGATGCCATATATAGCAAGTCTTTCTCTGTCCCACCAGCCAGCTCCCAAATCATGACATGGAGACTTATTATTAATTATAAAAGTTCAGCCAATACCTTAGGCTTGTTTCTAACTCACTCTTATAACTTAAATTAACCTATTTCTATTATTCACTTTCTGACTTGTGGCTTTATTACCTTTACTCTGAACTGCCCATGCTGCTTTCCTGCTTCCTCCATGCCTGGCTGATGAGGTAGGTGACTCAGCCTTCTTCCCATTGTCTTCTCTGCCCCAAATATCCTGCCTAGCCATTGGCCATTCAGCTTTTTATTAAACAAATCAGAGTAACATATCTTCACAATGTTTTAACTGATTATTCCACAACACAGATAAGCTTGGAAGTAGACACTATACTTCTAAACAGAGTCTAGAAACCTATATTTGTTTGTTTGTTTGCTTGCTTGTTTGTTTATTAAAATAAGGTCTCCCTATGAACACCTAGCTGGGCTGGAACTTGCTGCACAGACCAGGCTAACCTTGAAGTCACAGAGATCCTGCCTTTCAAGTGTAGGATTAAAAGCATGTGCTTCCACACCCGGCTCCAGTAACTGTTTCCGCCAAAGACAAGAATCTGTAGAAGTGCCCTCTGCCAGTCAGCATTCCCACCCTCAGGAAGCCAGGCAAGAATGAGTGCTATGGAGACTGTCTTGGATACCCATGGTGCATACTCAGGCACTTCTCACTCAGGCCAGAGTAGCAACTCAATCCGTGTGTTCCAAGAGGTCACATTCAGGAAGGTTCAAGCAGTGAATTAAACTTCCCTTTCACTTCCCTCCTTGCCTTTATATTGCTTTGGTCTTTCATCTCCTCTGCACCCTCTGTCTCTGCTTGTCTTCTCCCCTCATCACAGGCAATGCTGTTGGCTTTTTTCTCTCTGTCTTCCTGAATACTCTGCTCACTGGTGCAATAACTAATTAGGACTGTAATAAATCTGTTGCTATAAATTAGTTTTTCTTGGAAACAGATCAAAATCATTATCTGCTAATATCACTTAATTCTATTTTGAAGTATTAGCCCCACTTAGAATTAAAGATTCACCTTAAAGAAATCGCTGCAATTCAAAACATGTTTTTTTCCCCTTTTGGTGACATCCTTGATTGATTAAAAATGTTTAATTAAAATATAGAAAATTGTCAAGATTCTAAGAGCTCCAGAGCTGTTCTTAGGAGCTCATGCGGTGGTTAATAACATGTCCAACTTGATAAAAGCTTTGAACTGATTTCCAAGAAACTTCTTCAATCGTCATTATTTTCTTCTTTTCCCTAGTTGCTTCTTAACACAGGTGGACTAAGAAATCCGTTTGATTTTAGAACAAATAAAACTTCAAAGAATGTGAGTAAATAACTCATTGTGCCTTAGAAGTTGTTGGTCTGGGCTGAGTTCTAGGGCAAAGTCACAGCCTAAGGATCCAAACACCCCATATCTCCCAGCTACCCAATAACAAAGCACCCAGACAATGCAAAAATTGTGACAAATTAAGGTTGTAAAAGAAAGTTAGCGCTGAGGTGGTCCCTGCTAAGAACACAGAGAACAGAAAACTAACAAATGTGTAACTACCCAAAAGCGCTGTTCTGTTCAGAAGAAAAATAAAGCATTTGGAAGGATTAGAGATGTCAGCCTTAGGCCATCATCACATCCCATTCTGCACCCACAGCCTACACCTGCAAATCCCTCTAAAGCCTCTGTATCCAGGGATTAGAGTTGGCACAAAAGAAAATCTCTATTTTGAATCTGAGGATAAAATATTACAAAAACTTTTCCAGGTTTTTACAAAGTCTCCGAGATGGGGTTGTTTGTTCAAGTTCACATCATAGAGGCAACACTAAAGCCCAGAGTTCTGATTTCTAGATAAATTCACTTTTTTTGAAATCACCAGTCTAGGTCACACTCCATCTTCCTTCATCTAGTATCTCCACTGAAGAGAGAGCCCCAGGCACAGCCTCATCTGGTCACTGCAAGCACTTCCCTAGCACCACTGACTCCACCCCCTTCTCCCCAAGTTCCCTAGTCAGTCCTCTGATTCATTCTAGTCTCTAGACAGTAGAAACACAATTTAACTACAGCAGGAACCCATGGGCACCTGTTGAAACATGCACTCCTCAGCTCCACCCACAAGCTTCAGATCCAGCAATGCTAATCAAAACCTAATCATTTGTATTTCAGACAGCTGTTGAGAGACAATTCTCCATGGGTCTCTTGCATTTCAGCACGTTAGATAAGCAGGGTACTGTGCTCCCTGTCTGAGGACTAGCATTCAAGGATGGCTGTATAGCAAATAACCACAGGAGAAAGTAAAAGTCAGGTTTGTTTATTGTCCTGTATAATGCAGGTAATGTCTTTATCTAGGACAAAAGGTCAAGCAGGTTTACTAACCTTTATAAAGGATTAGAATCCCCCAAGTTCATGATTCTCCTCCTGTAAGGTAAGCCCTAACACATGCATCCATTCTTCGCCTGTCTCAGCATTGCCTCATGGTAAATACATCATAGGGATTCATACAAAAATCTCAGATATCACATACTTCAAAGAATGGATGAGGGCTTTGCCTGCATTCCCTTCCTAGTACATCTCTTGTGTTCCAGGCCCCTTATGCTCACTGGGGAGTAAAAACCATGCACGGAATAAGTGACCAGCAAACATTTGTTGAACAAACAAAAGTAAATAAATAAATGGGCATAAAAGTAAATGAGCAACATGATAAGGTTCAAATAAATCTTAATTCCATTTTATTGATGAGTAAACAGAAACTTATAGAGTTTGGGTAGCTTGGAAAAAATTAGACAGCTACTTAGAAGGTATAAAGCTGATGATTGGCCCTAAATACATTTATTCTACCACCGAAACTTTTAGTCACTGCCCTGCTTTCCCTCAAGCATATCCACGTGTCTAGGACAGTAATTGGAACACATACCAAGAGGTGGGTGAAGGCTACTAGGTAATTTTCTTTTTCTGTATCCCAAAGTTAGTACAAAAATGTGTGCATATGTGTGTGTATACATATATATACATATACATATACATATATATATGATGGGGGTGTGTATGTACATCATTTCTATACATATATATAATTTTTATAATGAGAAAATAATTTTTAAATGTGTTTAATATCATACTTTATTGTTTCCACCTCCAAAATTATTTTCATGGCCCTTCCTGAAACTGCTGAGAGAGACAATGAACAGAGCTCACAAAAAAATGATTCTCCACATTTCACCACACCTCTTACCGATTTATAATGACATTGATGCCCTAAATCTCCTAATATGAGTCACCAAACATGAGCTGATTCTAAATAATACTATTTTCCCCCAAACCAGGTTGCACCCTATGGACAAAGATTTTGCAAATGCATTAAGTGAAAAACTCTAAGGTCAACCCATGCAGGCTCCAAGAATAACCCCATCATCTGTAGTACTACTGGCTAAGTCCCTGGAGGCTGCTATTTTAAACATGAATCATACTTTTATTTTCCCCCTCATACTAAGTTTTTAAGATAACGCTTTAAATTAAGATAGCTCATAATTTTTCCTTTATTGTAATTCTTTGAAAAGTGGTTATTCAAATGGCAGGCAATCCCGAAACTCATCTAGCAAGAACCCCAACCCCCAGCATTCCTCCCCACACACACCGAGTCCTCTGGCCAGTGGCTCAGAAGCACCAGGAAGGCTCTGTGTGCTCTGAGCAGTGTTTGGACATCTGCCATTTAGCACTAACACAATCAGCACTTGATCATTAAGAGAACACTGCACTGTTTACGATTTTCAAGCATTTGGGGCATTCTCCTCTGTTCGTTATCCCCAATTAGAAATTTGAATTAAGGTTCCCATTAAGTAAACACTGATCTCTTTTCCCACGTTTACTATGGAACACAAGCCAACAAACCTCTTTAATTCTCTCCCAAGCTGTACGTATGGGTTACATTGTCGAGAACGGGCTTTGGTAACATAATTATTCTCCCTCTGTGTATTTGAGCTACTTGGAAGAAGAGAGTACAATTCAATCAAAACTCTGCCTTCTAAAGAAAAGCATAATGATTTTTCCATCCAGTTGTCTTATCAGCTGGAGGTACACTTGCAGAAATTTTGTGAAAATCAAGATACACAGTACATTAACCTTAATGCATAGCCTCATAGAATGACCGTAAGAGTCTGGTTCCTTTTACATACCAACCACAGATGCCCCCTCCTCCCTCCTCCTGCTTCCCCCCACAGCCTTCCCCCCCATCCCACCTCCCATTCCCATTCCCACCTCCTCCAAGGCAAGGACTCCCATGCGGAGTCAGCAGAGCCTGGTACATTCAGTTGAGGCAGGTCCAAGCGCCTCCCCCTGAACCAAGGCTGTGTAAGGTATCCCCTGTGAAAAATCTGGATTTGTGGCTCAGTTCTACAGGGAAATGGGAGGCCTGAAGGAAAGCTCTTTAACTTCTCTGAGTTGAAAATTTTTATAATTAAAAATTAGATTCATAAAATGATATAACAAAATTACTATCTATATCAAATGAGATAATATATACAAGAAAATGCTGATAATATTTAGTTAGAATCAATAGTCTACAGTCAATTCTCAATAAAGGTAATCCTCAAAGACATGCCTAATTCAAAATTTGACTCTCCAGAAATGCTTCGATAGAGTCTAATGTCTCATTGAAATGCTTAATAGATCAGCAAAGAGTGTAACCTAGGACAATTTCTATTTAATCATGCAAGAATAATTGTAATAGGAAGGTTACACTTGAAGTATCTATCCTGGGGGTGGGAGGACATGTATTGTGCTTGATGCTTGAGCTGTCTAATTTGCAGAAATGCAACCTTTTATTTTTCTGTGTCATTTCACAATGGTTTTGTCCTGGGCAAAGGGTAAGGTGGGGGCTGCAAAAAGAGAGACAAATTGGGAAGGTCTCATTTCTTTTCAATTACTACGGCCAGACTCCAAGGACATCATCTACAATGGATAGTACATGGAGATGCTCCCTCCAGAAAACACTTTAATTATGGGCTGCTGGCGAGTGTCCAGGAGGGAGCTGGGTCTGCAGGCTAGAAGGCTGAATACTCAGGGGAACACAAAGTAATTACCGTCATCAAGAGCAATCGCAACAATACCAGAGCTGCGCTCGCTTGTTCACAAACAGGCAATTCTTTTTGTGCAGACATTTGTGTTGACCCCTCATACAAAAGCCTCAGTGGGGGGAAAAAAGCAGGGTATAACCTTTTCCTTCTTAATCATCACCATTTAGCAGGGTAAATGTCACCTGCTGCCTGACTTTTCATTAACCATATAAAAGCCTGGGAAAGAGTCCCTATATTTAAAGATATATATTTAAAACAACAGTGATTTCACACACTTTCCCTTTTTTGCTTTGAAAATCAACCATCTCATTTTCTTGACTACCCCAAGGGAATGCCGAAGGTGTCATCCCCACAACCACAACATCAGAAGTTTCTTAAGGCAGAAATGTTGGAAGCAAATTGGGTAACTGTGCTAACGGTGAGACTCAATTTAACTGTCATCAGGAAATTATAAAATAGCTTATCAGAGATTGAATGTGAAAGAAAGACCCCAAGGAGTGTCATTTAAGAAGCAGTAGGTTAAACTGTGTAGGGAAGATTTCCGTTAGCTCATTAGTACTTGAAGTCAAAAGCATTTAAGGATCTAAGCTCCACCAAGGGAACATGCTCGCCTTCATTTCTCCTGCTGGAGAATGATTAGCCAGAATTAACAAGAGCATCACTGGGGATTTCTTCCCAGATCAATTCAAACAAGAGTTACCCTGACACAGAAATCTTAAGATGCAGTTAACCTGGTTTTGCAACCCAGCATGCATGCCACAAGAGTGTGTACCATTGGCATTTTCTCTCTGCAGAGTGGAATGTCACAGGAAATTATTAAGATAAAAACACAACCACACTGAATCTGTCACAAAGTCATGTCATGATGAGAAAAATTATCTAGCAGTGCCTTGTTCTTTGAATGTCTCCATTCTATTCCCCTGACTGTCACTCACTCATTCGGCGCTCAGAGAACAAATCCCCTTAGGCAGGGTTAATGGTTGGAAGAGGGGGAGCTATCAGTCCCTTATTAGTTTCAGCAAGCATTTCCCTAGTGATTCCGTTTGTCTAACGTGACAGAGTCATTCACTACAGAATAGTCTCCAAACGCTCATCTTAGGTGGTTGTTCTGTCAGGCTGGGAGCAATCTCTGCAATGCCTTTTAGACAACACTCCAGTTTGATAGTATTAATGAAACAGGGTCCTTTATAAACCAA